>JAEMWC010000333.1:555000-572500 GCA_016490735.1 Pachyseris speciosa | reverse complement strand
TGGGGTCTTATCCTGAGATTGCTTGTGGGGAAAAAACACATGGAAAATGCGCTATATAAGTTCTAAATTATTATTATTATTATTATTATTATTATTATTATTATTATTATTATTATTGTTATAAAATTGCTCTTGGCAGCTCCGCAGATGCCTTCTTTAGTGACGCATTTCCAGCAGCTCAAAGCTAAACGGCCACTCTCAAAACATTTTTTAATTTAAAGAATAGTAACTGGAGGTGATTTTTAAGACTCTTAATCGCTATGGTAGAGAATGCATGATTTTAATCAGTATCAATCACATCATGGTCTTCAGGTGACAAGTTTACGCGCTCATTTGACAGATTTAACCACGCTTAAAAGTACGCCAGCGCTAGGTTTTAAAGCCTAAATAATCGGTTGAAACGTTTCAAAATATATATTTTCGTTACAAGTACACGAAATAACAATAATAGAGTCTCTGCAAAAACATATTTGGTGATATTATACCGTGGTTAAGACTTAATCGCTATGGTAGAGAATGAATGATTTTAATCGATATCACACCATGGTCTTCAGGTGGGGTCGGTACAAAACGTGGACCCCCCTTCTGGACCCCCATCTGGACCCCTTCTGGACCCCCTTCTGGACCCCCTTTCTGGACCTTTCTCGCAAAGGTTAGATAAACGTTAAATATGCAAATTACTGTTCAGCTTTCAACTGGCTTTCGGAGATTATCGGTGGCAGATTTATGTCACGTGCTAGGCAACCAGAGTGATCATACTTCATTCCATCATCATTCAACGGATTTTCAGAGCAAGCTTTCGACTATATTTTGCCAGCGTGGAAGAAAACATTGCTCACCTTTTTGCTGCAGTAATAACATTAACTAGCAGTGCTTATTCTAATCCAAACGGCTCGGTCACATTCTTCGAAACCCAGTTGAAAGCCGAACAGTAATTTGCATATTTAACGTTTAATATCTAACCTTTGCGAGAAAATTCTAAAGTATTTGGTAACAACAACAAAAGTCAGCAACGCAAATTCGGCGAAATTCAAAGCAAGTCTTTCTCGGGATGAAAATGGCAACTGGCTGTGGTAATGTTCGCGATTACTGTAATACTGTCTGTAACTATCAACGAACCGGCCGAAGTTGAAATCCAAAGCGAAGACTGTTAAATATCATTTTATTATTTTTCAACAGAAAAATAGAGGGGTCCAGAAGGGGTCCAGAAGGGGGGTCCACGTTTTGTACCGACCCCTTCAGGTGACAAGTTCAAGCGTTGATTTAACCACGCTAAAAAGTACGCCAGCGCTGGCATTTAAAACCTAAATAATCGGTTGAAACGTTTTAGAATTTATATTTTCGCTACAAATATACGAAATAACAATAATAGAGTCCCTGCGAATAGATATTTGGTGATATTATACCATGGTTAAAACCCCTGTTTAATCGTTTCAACCATGGTTAAGTACCACTTTTTGACTCGTTTTACCTTGCGGGGTTGAAAGGCCTGGTTTCTAAAAAACCAGGCCTGGTTTCTCGGAGTACACGAGGAGTGAGGCTAGCTTCGATCATGAAGAAAGAGACTCAAGAAAAATCAAGCTTCAGCATCCTTACCACAGCACTCGCATAATCTGGGGTGAAAAAACACCACCTGGAAGCGTTGTACGTTGTAACGTAGAAAGAAAATGTATGCGATTTATAAGCAGACGCACCCTCCAACCGGAGTTGAACACTGTGTGCATTGCCACTTCCTCTCATCAGTGGAAAGCAATCTGGTGGTTGCAGGAACATCGCAACTCCGTATTTACAAATTTTACACCCAAGATGAGGTATGATTTACAATATTCTGTTCGTAAGGATTACTATTTTTCCAAAACAATGCGAGGGTAATGTATAAATCTCCGTGATTAAACTTACGTGCTATTCATTACAGTTATCTGGAGATATATACCGTTAACACGTATTCAGCCTTGAAATTTAAACTCAGGACTTGTTATTCATAGGCATCTGTACATTTGGCAGAAGAAATTACAATAGTGGAATAGGGAAGTGCCGGAAATTTAATAAACAGGCACTCTGTGAGTGCATGAGGCTACTGCATGCACACCTTGTAGGCCTGTCCTACTGTACCACCACAGAGTTTTAGTCACACAGACAAACAACTTGATGACAGCCACAAAAAGATGACTCTTTAAAAGTTGCCATCATGCAGAATGCTATTGTCTTTCACGGCGTTTACTTGCAGTGCCCAGTTTTTCAATATGTGAAATAGTAATTGCATAGATTAAGCTTTTGGAATTCCAACTGCTCTTGTCAATGAATCAGCGGCTGTTAATCAAGTGGTCTGATATGTGAAGGAAATCCCAAGGTGTAATAAATTGAGCACAGGATCCAAAAGTTTTCCCACATTCTTGATCGAGGATTTTAAGAAAGCACATACATACACATACATACATACATACATACATACATATACATATACCTTACTTATCCTCGAATTTAGAGTAGTTAAAGATAAGCTAGTATCTTTGAGTTACAAGTATGATTCTAAATACTACTAAAATGTAAAAATTATTATCATATTCTAAAATTTCAACTACTAAAAGAGTCATACTGTAAAATCTTGCACTT
The DNA here is from genome assembly GCA_016490735.1 of Pachyseris speciosa. Taxonomy (NCBI): domain Eukaryota; kingdom Metazoa; phylum Cnidaria; class Anthozoa; order Scleractinia; family Pachyseridae; genus Pachyseris; species Pachyseris speciosa. The sequence continues at coordinate 569,887 of JAEMWC010000333.1, read as the reverse complement.
AAAATCAGGAAAGTCAGAAGTTCTTAAAGAATCCGGAAGAGAGTTCCATAGTTTTGAAGCCATGTATGAAAAGGAGTGAAGGCCATAAATAGTGCTTTTTGTAGACGGTAGAGACAAAACATAATTAACGCGTAGACTATAGGATGTACACCGGAGGCACAGGTCTTTTCTATTTGTAAGATGGTGGGAAGAATAAAATGAATGACATTTCTGTTTGAAATCAAGAGCAGCGAACAAAAAAGCAAACGCAAGCGACTCGTCTTACGCCTGAGCGAACATTGTTGTCTATTGTTTCGGTGAGATAATTATTCAAAATTGGATCTGTTAAAATACTCAAGGTAGTCCAAAGACCACTATTTTTGCAGGTATTCGGTGTAACGTTTAGAAATCACCATTTTGATAAAACTTGTGGTCATTGCATAATCATGAAATTTTTCATAGTCCTTGTTCAGATTGGATACTTAAAAAGCCCAAGTGTACCTCAGTCGCTAAAACTTTTTTTTTTTTCAAGAAAAATATCAATCAGAATATCAATGAGTCAATATTTTCATTCAAATATCAGGTAAAACGGCAACATTTTCAAGATAAGTTTGATAAAACTTATCCAAGTTCAACAGCTTATAAAAATGTCTAGATTAGAATGAAAGCTTGATACCTTTTCTTTAATTGCCCAAGTGTACCAAAGCGATGAATGTGCTATATAGAATAAAAGCTTCGCTAGAAGTAGTCAATGTTGCACCATTTTCAGCCATCTTTATTGTTTTGTGTTGTTTGACTCATGAGATTTCAAATTTAGTGCTATTAGCGATACAAAAGGTCCTGGATGTGTCACGGAATTCTGTGCGATGCTCTGCTACCAGAGGTTTTGCATTGTCTTTTTCTTCTGACAAAAGGGCTCAGGCTCTGATTGGTGGTTAACAACAATGCTCCCAACTGCCGTGTACTATAAAGGCGAAGAATTCGTTAACCCTTTGCAGCCTGATTTATTCCACCCTTTCTTTCATAATGTTAGGTGATGATTAGTCTGGAGCAGTTATCTTCTCCATATGAGGAGTTGCGATGGAAATTCAGTACAGCTCGCAGATAAGCGAACCAAAAATATACGCAAAAACGCGTATACACAATGCGCATGGACAAGTAAAAAAATATCAAGATGTACATCTACACATACGCAAAATGGCTTGTTACATGTAGTATGTATGAGCTTACTCATTGTCTTCCTTTTGTTGTTGAGTCATTGCTGGCTACGTGCACGAAGTTGGTGTACAAAGCAAAAATAGCAAAAACTTGATGTAAAATTTGTTTTAGAATTGCTGTATTTCGCAAAATATTCATTGTTGCTCTTAAATATATACACCATGACAAAGCAAATTTTATGTAGTTTATTAAAGAGTACAAGTTTGGTTTAAAAATGTTTCAGAAGAGCCAGAGAGAGGAAAAGTACTAACTGCTCCCGACGTACAATCTGGAATGCGCTCTTTTTATCATAATTTCAGTCGCGCCGATCGCGCCTTCTGTTTGCTGTTTTATCAATTTTGCCATTGCATTTAACGCGCTTTTAGCCTTTTTTGCTTTTTTCCTGTTTAGCCTTTCGCGCCTTTTTCAATTGCGTCTAGCGACAATGTAAACTCAAGTTTACAAAGCAGTGAATCAATTATTCAGGTCAATTTTGCATACAAGTGCGTATCAAATTTCGCTTGAGTGCATTCCGGTTTCTTCGAAATAAATCACAATCAATCAAGTGTATCTTGCTTTTTATCCCTTTAAAAGGCATGGGAATCCTTACCATGACTATTCGGATCTAGTTCCTGTTGCTTCACCTTGATTCATAAGTAAGAAACCCCACATCGCTGCACGCGTCTCGCATTCGCCATCTCTTTTCGAGGTGTTTTAGTGTCACTTTCAAAAGTAGCCAAAAATTTGCCAGTCTCAAATTTATCGTTCACTGGCCATTTTATAAGTGTTTCTATTAATGCTGTTGATATTTGTTCTTAAAACGCTATAAAATTATACCACGAAACATGTAAACATCTCATATTCTTGTTGTGTATTTCATTGTCTTCTCTTATTACCGAGCTCTGTGCTGGCCTGTGCTGGACATCCGAAGACACGCTTGAATGTCTACCATGTAGCGATACTTTGTTAACTTTTAAATAAGTGCTACTGGTTGAGGTTTTGGCAATTAAACCTGTGGTGTACGCTTTTCCTTTGTACTAGCCCTGCAGCAGCGCTACTTGTTTATTGATACTTCATTTCTGCAGCCCACTCTTTATGTCCCATTTACAGTACCGGTTAAAGGTAAGTTGACAGTCTCGACTCGATCCTCGTGAGATTCAAGTATCGAGGATCGAGTCGAGAATCGAGACTCGATTCACTCGAAACTCAACTTGATCCTCGTTACTCGATTCTCGCAGGAAGCACTCTATTGTTATTCATCGAGTACGCGATTCATTGACTACGCGATTCGACTTTCCGAGTTCTTGAGGAAAGAACGCAGATGTTCTGTATGGACACTTATGTAGACACTACAACAATTTCCGTTCGAACAACGCAACGAATTCAAGCTAAAGGACAGTGCGGTGACAAATACTGTCAAGTCATTTAGGTTTTGAGGACGTGGTGTACTTCTCGAGGAAATATCGCATACTGCATAAAAAAAAAGCGAGGTCAAAAGACATTCAGTTTATTTCGAGGTCACAGCGTTGTGCTTTTCTACATAAAAATTCCGATGCTCAATTTTAAACCGTTCATATGGCCGCTCGTTCATAAGTGCAACGAATCAAGATCGCTGCGGTTCATCGCGGACACTGAGTGTCATCAAAAGCGATCAAAATTTCGAGAAAGCAGGCTATTTGTGGACGAAAATGCACAGTGTACATGTAGGCGAATAGTGTAGTCGCTAGCCAGTAGCGGCTTGGCAAGCGTAAGGAATTCAAGGCTGGCCGATTGATCGAACAAGTTTCAACAAACCCGCGCTCATCGACCACGAGGACACAAACAAGACATGGTAGCTTATTGTATGTACGAGGCCAACTTCGAAAATCGCTCATCGCCTTTGAAATAAAAAAAATTGACAAACGTTCGATGGAACACTAGTAAAACTCCGAGGAAACATCCGAAGTGAAATACGTGTATAATTTGGATAGAAACGTCGCCGAGATGATCTTCACTCTTCGGCCAAAAATAGCGCAAAGTAAACATTGCATAAAAGTAGACTTGACAGACACCGCGCGTGAGAACAGAAAATTTGCATACCGTAACGAATTACACACATTTGTGTTTCAAGTTTGGAGGAGTTACATTGTAAAATTTATTCCTAAGAAGGGTAGAAGAAAACCCTGTTTCAACGAAATAAAGTTACGAACGAGCACCATTAGTGAACACATGTATTGACACGTACGCGTATCGAATTTCATCTTAAAATTATGCGTGTCTGTGACAAAAACATGCAACGCTCAGTCGGCCAAGTTTTATTCATCGAACATCTGTTACTTATTGGGAGATATTGTAGTGGTGTGGTCAGTCCTTGGCCATTCTGTCAAAGAATCTGCCCATCTGTCAAAGACGTTGAATCAGATAATAGAAACATATCGCATACCGAACGACTACTCTTGCATCGTTTGCGTTCCTTCAAGTAGCTGAAGTTGCTTTTCAAGATGTCATCCCCAATTTGCTCGAGAGGTCTATCGAGTGATCAGCCAAGTGACAAGCTCATTATCTCTGATCTTGCGAGACACGATCCTCGACTCGATTCTTGATGGCTGAGCCTCGATCCTCACAGGAATCGAGTATCGAGGATCGAGTCGAGAATCGAGACTCGAAAGGGACTGTCAACTTACCTTTAACCGGTACTGTAATTTGTCCCAGTTGTTGTGTCGCATGAAACTGAGAACTGCAAATGGAACTAAATAAGATACTCCGTTCGACGTTTGCTGCCGGATAAGAGTGAAACAAAAACGCAAAAAACAAAAGCGAGGCACTGGCAAGCCAGACTTTTAAACTGCGCTTAAAGCGATTTACAAACAGGCAAAAAATGTAAAATGATCAGTTTGGTGTGATCGGTGTGATTGGCAAAATGTGCAGGAGGTGTGAAACGTGCGATTGGCAAAACCACGAAGGCAAAAAGGACAAAAACAACTCGACAACTGTAAACATAGGCACGATAAGATGACATTTGTAGTTAAGAAAACTAGTGTCTCACGCTAGTTTTTTAGTGATATTTCCTTCCAGGGAAAATGACAGTAGGATTAACTTACACCACTTTTAAGCAAATTTTATGTGCATACTGTTTTCAACTTTTATCAGGAAATTAGATTTCATGAATTTTTAAGAACGAAGAAACACTCATTTGTGTTGGAGGGAAAAAAACAGCGAATATGTTACTTTTTGGGGTGATGCGTTCTGAAAATTATGTTCTCTCTTTCATATGAAATTAATCTGCATTAAATATCCATCCCTTCCAGTGCACATAGGCTACAGTTATACTCTGCAAAGTTACAAGACAACTTGTTTTTTAGTTTCTGATTAAAGCGATAAAAAGTAGCGTGAGACTGTTTTTGTGACACAAATGTACACCAACTTCGTGCACGTGGCCTGCTGGACACTGGAGAAGAAACAATGGGCCATTTGCCATGTGAATACTTGAGAATAGCATGTTATTCTATACATCTATACAAAACAACTAAAATACACAGTATTTACAAATATATATTACATATCATTAGAAATTTAAACAGCAAAAGTGAAAATAAGCGAAAGCAACTACACAGAGATACGGCCCTGGATTTCCCTCTTAAAATCTGTAAATGCACTCATACGGATAGAGTTAGGCAGTGTATTCCATAGCTTGGGTGAGAAGAAAGAAAACGAATTAAGGCCATAACTAGTTGTTCTAGGTTTTCTAAGTGACAGTATGTTATCACCGGGAAGATTATAAGAAGAGGACAGAAGTGAAAACATATCTTTCATATAAGCCGGAAAATGAGTGAAAAACAGGCTCTTAAATAAGCTAACACTTGTATTACCAACAGCTCTTTTTGGAGCCACCAAACTTGCAAAAGCAATGACCAATACTCTGTTTTAGTTTTATGTAGTATATATTATACATGTAGATCAATGTACTTTTCCATAAAAATGTCAATGCATGGAAATTTACAGCACCTTTTCCAAATGATCTCGCAGATGAGCCTCACCGCCGATTTCGAAGGACAAGTTTTGGGGAAAAGGTGCGGCTTATCTGTGTGTCTTAACAGTACCATAATCAACTTTATGCAAATTTATGATTTTTCTATATAGAACTGTCACAGCGAGTATTGATATCTTCCTGATCAAATTATGCAAATTTGCAATTTTTCTAAATATAGATCTGATAAACACAGCATGTGTGAGGCTTCCAACCTTAAATTCGGCAAACATTTTCACAGCTTTACTTGTAAAGATATCTCAACATCCTCAGTAATCCAAGAAAGACGGTGTACCACAAAGGCTGAACAGTAAGAGATTTATGAGTCACATACATGTAGCTCAAAGCTCTTGATGGTGCAATTATGATGCAATGCTTTGCACTTTGGACTACGATGAAACGCCGCCACATGCCTTCTATTGTGCATCGGCCAATGAAAACACCGCCATGTTCCCTCTATTGTGCATTGGCCAATCAAAACACTGCCATGTAATATTATATTGTGCACTTTGCTGCACAGGAAAAAATGTCTGAAATCTGACATGATTTATACAGTACAGCTCGCAGATAACGAACCAAAATATACGCAAAAAACGTGCATACACAGTGCGCATAGATGAGTCAAAAAATATTTATATACACGTCTATCACATACGTGAAATGGCTCATTAGTATGTATGAGCTTACTCATTGCCTTCCTTTTCTTGTTGAATCATTGTTAACTTTGAATAGTCTGAATAGCAAGAGTTACTACATGTACAGTATATACTGAATATTCAAGTTAAGGTACCAGGATACCAGGATTTTGGCCGAAAATTGAAAATAGCATATTTTTCATGATTTGAATCGGGAAGACTAGAATGAATATTTTGTAAAAAAAAACGAGAAGAAAAGCTATTTTACCTTTTAAAAAAAATTACGAAAAACTATTTCATGATGCTGTTATGGCTAATTATGCATTGACAAGTTTCTGTCACCAGTTCTCTCACTGCTAATTAATATTCACCCCAAGTCATGTGTAATGTGAAAGGTGTAGCATTTCAGCATAATCATTCAAGTGTGCATGCAAGCCGTCTATCTAGTTTCTCGAGAAAAATTACTTCGCTCTACTGTGTTCACTGTGGTGATGTCCTTGCAAAAGTGCAAGAAAAATTTGTGTCCATTTACATCAGCAAAGAAGCCAAAATGGCGAAGGAGTGACAGAATACCCTTCAGTGATGAGCGTGCAACAGTCTCGCTTCAAGTGATCGTGGCTCATATTTTAACCAGAAAAAATGGTTGAAGGAATTGGTGACGAGAAAAATTCACAATTCCACAACTGATTCATGAAAGTGTGTGCCATTGTACATTGTAGCTATAGAAGGGACAAATGAGTATGCGATATGAATTAAGTCATCATTTGCAGCTCAGTTGCGCGAATCAAACATTCCAAGTAATAACATTTTAGTTTTAGGCCTTGCGTTCAAATTATAGTTGTCAGAGATCAAGTAATGAATATTCTTAGTTCGAATGAGCCACTTACTGGACTGCCGCCATCTCCGTTAGCATTATTTTATGCCCTTGGGTTAACGTTGCTTGATGGCAGAACGGACCGCTCTCTTTCTCAAGTCTTTGCTCAGTATAAGATACAATGAAAGTTTGAAAACAACCAGTAAGCCGCTCATTGTAATAACTCCTTCTGTCGATGTTTGCGTAGTTTGAAAGCTATCTGTTTGGTATAGGCTGTCATTTTGCCATTGTTGTCGTGAACAAATGTATGCTCGATAACTGTCAATAACTCATTTACTCTTGTACCACGAGTGAGATTCTTGACACCTAGACGTATCAAGCTGGAAATAGTTTTCTGTCTTTTCTCGATGAAATAAAATCTTGGTGAAGGGTGAATATTTTAAGTTCGTTTTCCTGCATCCTTCGACCGATTTGGCTGAAAATCGGCACAAATAGGTATACCTTCTTGGCAAAAAGGTGTCGGCATTTTTTGAAATTTGCTCGGGCCCATTTAAAAGTTATGGCCTGTTTTCTGGAAGGATATGTAAACACTTTTAGTATCAAACTTTACATGAGTGTAGGGAAAAAACGAAGAAACAACAGAAAAATCGCAGACAGCTTTTTTGAGGGCGAAGTGTTAGGAAACATTTGTGATGTTAACTCACTGCATTGCTCGGATTACTTGCGTGGGGAAACAAACGTGATTAAGGCTTTTTTTTCTTTTTTTGTCCAAATCAGCTGAATGTTTGCATGTGCCCTTTGATTCAATAGAACAAAATTGCCCCATAATTATTTTTGACGATTTTCCATTGTTTTTCAAGAAAAAGTGTATACAAAAAAGGCTCTAAAAGTCATTTGGGTCGGTTATGCCCTCAGCCCTTCAATTCAGCTACGCTCATTTGTATGCGTATTAATATTCATGCGCGAATTGAATTACCTGAAGAGCATGTGAAATGATTGACGGGTAGAAAAGAAAAGGAAATTTAATTGAAACTCGCCAGCCTGGTGGTTGAAAGACATCATCTTTTAAAAGTCTGTAGACCCGCAAGTCAGACACTTCTCAAAGAAGCCAGTGGTGTTTGTCTGTGCTTGCCAAACGTGAAGAGATTTAAGTTGACTGCCGGAGCAAATTGACGTTTTGCAGTACAGAGTACTGAGCCAGGCGGGACAGTCTGAAAGCAACTCTCATCTTAAAAGCAGCCCATAGTTGACAGTCTTGGCCCATTTGCTGAAGGTTGCCGTGCTAGAAATTGGGAAAGGAGAGTTGTTTTTTGACCTAGGCGAAAAAATGGGAATGGGCCAAGACTCTCAACTACGGGATGCTTTTAAGACGAAAGTTGCTTTCAGGTGGAATACAGTACAGCTCAAAGGTAAGCGTCCACGTTAACGCGCTTCAAACGAGTTAGTTAGAAATGCGTTAACGCGAGTATGAGCTGGCGTATTGTTCTTGGTTCATTGTTCGATAACACGGCAACTTTTGTTATTTTTCAAAGTTTCAATAAAGAAATACAGTTCAGTCTAAATCAGGAAAATGGAAGAATTTATCCGATTTCCAAGTAAACCATGATATTTTCATCAAGCGACTGCATTTACAAAACAAACTACCGAAGTATTAAACCGGTGAGAAAGCGACTATAAAAAATTGTCCGGCGGCTTGCGTAAATGAACGTCGCGACGTACTTAACTGTTCATAATTGTGATGCCATCAATTCTTTTATAGTTTATGAAGTAGGCCCTTTTTGCATACGGCTACCATGTTTTCAAGGATTTCAAGTACATTTCATAAAGAGTCGAAATGGCCGCACCAAAAATGTAAACAACGCCGCCAAATTTTCAGCGCAAATTTGCATAGATTTGAAGTGATAAATGAAGAGCGCGTGGTGTGTTATTTGATACGTGGCAAAACTCGAGTATTTCATACTGATTATAGTTTTTTGCTTAAAGTAAGGAGTTTGTTGCTTGTTTGGTCACTTTGGTGTAATTTGTTCACATATACATGTTTGTTTACCGAAGATGTCCAAAGTTTTGATGAAGTTGCCGAGTTATACTTTGAAGCGCGAGACAATGTTGACAATGAAGAGATCGAAGAATTCCCCGTGGGATGATGAGTCAGAGAGCGACGAAGAATCCAGTGACGATGATTCTATATGCATTGACAGCCTGGAAACAGACTTATCGGAGAAAGCGAAAATAACTTCATTCCGTCAATAATACGTGCAACTGTAAATTCGGCGAAAATAAGAAACCGTGTAGCGCTGGCCATCAATCAAATTGCACGTGCAGAATTCTGTAAATTTGCATATGCGCGAGAACTTTTCGAACATTCCGCAGTAGCAGATGCACGCGTAAATTTGCTCTGTCGGTTAAAAAGATTGTATTTCTTTGCTAGTTCTTTTTTACTGCTGATATTTTGTGGGTAATGGGTACAACTGTTTTGATGAAGTAACCTTCTCACCGCCGCCGCCTGTTGGCAGGGAAATAACTTTCAAAACAATTCAACGGAAGCGAGTTGGAGTGGTTTTCTTCGCTTCAGTTCGGGACGATTAAAAATGGATTTTTATACCAAAATAACTCTTAGCCATAGTCATCAGTGAAAGCTCATTCAATGTTTGAGCGTTGAAAACGCCATTATGTTTCGAGGTTTGAAAAGTCTGGCCAAACAAGGGATACATCTGTTAACGTCAGAGTTTTGGAACTGGCACAAATTAAGCGAATGTTGTAGTCGAATAAACATGAAGAGAAATACAATTGTAGCATTTCCAGTCCTATTTCTGGCCGCAGTTTGCTTATTTTGGCTTATTTCTTTTGTTTGTGGAAACAATGTTGGACAAAGGAAACTCAAGCACTGAATAACAAAAGAGAAAGCGCGCTTCAATAACGCGCTTTCAAACGCGTTAACGCAAAAAACGTGCGTGTTTTGCGTGTGCGTTGGTCAAATACCTTTGAGCTGTACTGTACATACAGTACAAGTTAAAATTAAATCAGTCGTTGTCCCATTCAAAAAATAACTTGGAGGTGACAACCGAATTGTATTGTAATCTAAAACAGTTATTTTCTTGATTTCTTAGATGAACTACAGCTTTCCCCACTGTTATTCCCTTGCTGCTTCCTCTTGCTGCCGGTTTTTCTTTCTGGATTCCTTGCCAAAGCATCTTCAACTATCTTTCTTTCTTTCGCAATGCGTTCACTTAGCCATTTCACAGCTAGTGAGTTCCCTTTAAATGAATACTGGCAAGGCACTTCTAGACCATAACCACTACCTCGATTTACTCTCTTTCCAGTCACCGTGCATGTTACAATAGTCAAGCTGATTTCCAAAAACTGCCGGAATGTTCTGTTCGCTGTTTGGACTCTAGTTAAATAAATCTGTTTTTGTTCCAGTTTGTTGGTTTCATTCAAGTAAATAACTTAAAACAAACTTTAAACAGACGCATATGCACTGTGCATAGGTTCAGCATTATTATCTTAAAATTCCTGGGGTCATGTTATGTCGACTCTCTATATAAGCCGGACACCTCTCTAAGACGGACAGCTGAGGCTGGTCCCGATGGTGTCCGTCTTAGAGAGAGTTGACTGTAGTCTACGTCACACTATCAAACAATCCTTTTCTACCCGTCAATCATTTCACGTGCTCTTCAGGTAATTCAATTCGCTCATGAATATTAATATGCATACAAATGAGCGTAGCTGAATTGAAGGGCTGACAGCATAACCAACTGAAATGACTTTTAGGGCCTTTTTTTGTATACGCTTTTTCTTGAAAAACAATGGAAAATGGTAAAAAAAATTATGGGGCAATTTTGTTCTATTGAATCAAAGGGCACATGCAAACATTAAGCTGATTTGGACCAAAAAAAGAAAAAATCCCTAAAAGTCATTTGGGTCGGTTATGCCCTCAGCCCTTCAATTCTTTTGTTTCCGAAAACAATTACACACAAAGAGAACTTATGGTTATGAATAACAAAGGCCAGACGCGGATACGCAATTTTAGATGCATCAAAAAAAAATTATACGCAAAAAAACACGCGTATATTTTGCGGCTGCGTAGTTCGGTTATCTCCAAGCTGTACTGTAACTCAGTACACTTACAGTATCCTGAGTAATAACATGCCACATAAAATTCCACTTACTGTAGAACTACTGAGGCTAAAACATTTTTAAACTTTGTATGTTAATTTCTTTCTTCATGGCAGTTTCTTACAGTATACCAATGAACTAAGGTTTAAAGTAATTCTAAAATCCATTTACAGTAGGCTTCAATGAATGTCTCAATACAGCCACTTTTTGGTGTACACTGTAAATAACAACTGCCCCACTTGCAGCATTAAACAGTTTCTACAAGGTCTCCTTTTGAATCAGTGACTAATTAAGAGTTTACCTTACAGCAAAGCACAGGAGGAGCGGCATCTTCTGAAAAGACAGGTTTGTATGTACAGTTTAGATGATGTTAGCAGTTTAAAGTCTCATATTGTCAAACCATTTTAGACCAAGATAATCTGCAGAAAGATGGAGTCAAATCAATTTGTTCTTGCTTGGTGAGATTCTGTTTAGATCACATTTAGCATATGTACTAGAATATTTCAGTCGAAGGGCTTGGTGCAGACAGGGCTAAAGGGATGATTTAAGTTTATGATCCAAATTTCTTTGAATTTGCTCTGTGTTGGCCTACAGTGGTTATTGCTTTGGGTTCCAAATTCCCACCATGGCCTGAAATTTTAGACATTTTGCACACAGTCAGAAGGTCCCTGTGATGTCATTTATGTGTATGTTCAGGTGTGAAACATGGTGGAGAAGGCAAAAAAGTGTAAACCTGGAAAGTTTTGTGCAGCTGGTGGCCCTGGTAGTGAATCTTGGTAGTTCTCTGACATTTTTATTTCATGGAACTCACAAAAACAGAGTGACACACTCAACTGAGTTCACAGGAATGACTATTCACCAGCCTATTCACTAGACTATTCACCAGACCCCAGTTCCTTGTCTAGAATTTTAGAGAGAAAGGCCAACTTTTGCTGCATTTTAAAATACGTTCCTACTACTTTTAGTAAATTATTTCCCTCTCAATATATTTCTTAAAACACCAATTTTCTTATTTGAGAAAAAAAAACTGGCTTTGAAATTTCGATTCATGTGCACTTTAACGTTCAAGTGAACACTACCTTTGGAAAGATAGCATATTGTACTATGTAAGTAGAATTTTTATCTGTAACTATTATTAATTTTGAAGTGTGCTTATACACTGTATATTATTATCCCATTTGAAGGGTGGTATTTTCTAATGTATATTCAAAGTACACTTTGAAATCTTTAACTTCTTTTTCATTTCAGACAACAATACCAAGAGAAGGAAGTTAGAACTACTGAGCCAGTACTCTTTGTTTGGTAACATAGAGTGTCTACAGGCTGTAAGACTAGCTGGAAATGCAAGGGATTCACTGCTAATGAGCTTTAAAGATGCTAAGGTGCCTGTCCATATTGTATTGCTTTGTTATTCTAATGATCAAGGAGAGTTGTACAAGGAATAAGGGGCTTGGTTTCTAAAGAAACTGACTTACAGTACCAGTTAAAAGTAAGTTGACAGTCTCGTATCGATCCTCGCGAGAATCGTGTGTCGAGGATCGAGTCGAGAATTGAGACTCGATTCACTCGAAACTCAACTCGATCCTCGTTACTCGATTCTTGCAGGAAGCACTTTATTGTTATTCATTGAGTAGGCGATTTGACTTTTCGAGTTCTTGAGGAAAGATAACAGTTGTTCTGTATGGACACTTAAGTAGACACTCTAACAGTTTCTGTTCAACAATGTAACAAATTCAAGCTAAAGGACAGCGTAGTCAAATACTGTCAAAAGTCATTTAGGTTTTGAGGATGTGGTGAGTAGTATAGAGAGAGTTGGACGAATACCACTTGATTCTGAGAGCCTTAATTCCCCCAAACAAACCCCCCACCATTATGGTCTTTTCCAGTGGACCAGTCAATCAAATGGTGATTTGTCCAACTCTCTCTATACTACTTTGGGCAAAGATTTTTCTGTTATATATAATGCTCTGCTGGGTCACCTCTGTTAGAGAAACACAGCACCCATGCACATCCATTCAAGGCACAGCTCTTGTGAACTCTCCAAAGATGGAAGTTAGTGTATTTATCGACCAGCGATCGACCGAGCTGATTCAAGAACTCCCCACTGAGCTTCGCAAAAAGATTCTAAAGGAGTATCTTGCCATAAAAATGAGAGAGCGAAAGGCTCTGGGATGGGATGTGGTTAATAAGGTTCTTTGTGAAGCCCCTTTGTGCGTCAAAAGAGAACGAATTACAAAAATATTAGTTTCAAGTAAATATAGAACTTGCAGCTTAAATGGACTTTGTGACTTATGTCTGAAAAAGGGAGACACAAAACACTATATCAAACCACCTTAGTTTTACCCCGAAGACTATGAAGAAGACTTTTTGAAATTCTGGTGAAGGCTGAAAGGTTTCCGGTTTCTGAGAGCCTTCAAAATGTTTTTGTGAAGCGGAAGCCATTGTGTGACCTCTTTCCTTGTAAACGGGAAGTTACATTTTTTCCTCCCCAGGCCCTCAGACGGGTGGAAAAACATGGTGGCCAAGTTAACAATATCATTTTTTGGTGAGAAAAAACGAAACAGAGCAGAATTTCACAAAAATTTATGCTCAGTTAATGCACATTAAGCTTTTCTGTTACCACAGAAGTTGGTGAAGCGATGCAAAGAGTAGAAAGTGATTGTAAGATTCAACCATGGCTTCCACAAACTAGTAAGTGATTTGTCTCACATCGTTCTGGCAAACTGGCATAAAAAGTTGGAGCAAGGCGATCATTTCAACCTTCAGAAGCTTAGTATCGTGTTGTTTTAACTCTCTCTTTAATTCAGCTCTCGAAGTGCATGCACCCAAATTAAAAAAATTTCTCACCTCCCGGCAGGCTACCACAAGAGGGAGAAATGACAAACCGATCAACATATATAGGAAAATTAAATTTTCTCATGTTAGTTCACAAACTCTGGTGAAGTCTAGGGGGTGATAGTTGGCCATTATCTGAACCCCTTGTGACGACTTGTGCAGACGGTGAATTACGGAGCATAGGGGGTGTCTTCCAGTGGACAATACCCTTGGGTGAACCCGCTCCGGCCCTACTGGTAACAGGGGGTGCTCAGAGATCTCCTCGGAGTTCTCAACCACGGTCCAAGTGGTAAAATGGGAAGGGGCAGCCGCCTTGCCAGCGGCGGGGAAAAGTCCTAGCCGTGGCTAGGCAAGAACAGCCACCAAGCACCCCCCCCCCCCCGACAAGGGTTTTGTCCCTTTTCGTGGCACGTCACGCAATGACATGCATGACAGTAACGCAGCCCAGTCACATAATGCCTGCATGACAGTAACGCATTCCCGCTTAGAGGGTGGATTTTTTCAAGAGACTTAGATTGAATCTCATGTTGTTTCCCTCAAATTTTAGTTCAAAGCTGTGCTGGTCACTGCGAGCTTTTTTCTAAATTCCTCGCAAATCTCCTCTTTAATTTTTTCAAGATTTGGTGGAGGCGAATCGGGTTGTTTCTTCGCGAAGCTTGCGCACAAAGCCGCTTTCATCTGGGCATAGCTCTTCATTTCATGGATGGCATGTTTAAACTCCACGTCCAAAACCCAGCTATCATCGAGAGCCTGGGAAACAAAGGCTTTGATTGTGTCATGCTTTGTAACAGCCAGAGCGCTCAGTCTGCTGTGCTTGTTCGCTTTCTTTTCAAGCTTTTTGTTGATGCCCGTCAAAACGGAATAAACCGCGTCACACACACCCCCCACAACACTGAGAGGAATGCCGATCACGGTTCCAATGCCCGTCAGTGCAGAGGTGACTGCCCCAGAAGACAGAGCTGTTGTTGCAACACCTAGACTAGCAACAACATAGTTTAAGGCTTTTTGAGCCTTTTTGTATTGTTTTCAGCACAACCCTGTAGTCAGAAATCAGAAGTCAGAAATCAGAAATCTGTTTCTCAATTTTGCTGAGTTCAGTCAACCAGAAAGTTTCGGCATTTGGATGAAATGCCTCTGAGGCGTTTGGATATAGCGGGGTATATTGCTGTTCTGCAACCCTTTTGGATGGAGCAGTTGGCAACACATTCGCTGACGACATCGTATAATAAGCCAAAAATTTTCTTCAATTTATCCACAACTTGAAGTAAAGCCTTTGTCCGCAAAAATCAAACAGCTCCCCATGTT
>JAEMWC010000333.1:512500-545000 GCA_016490735.1 Pachyseris speciosa | reverse complement strand
GAAGACCTCGACAAGATCCGCTCAGGGGCAGGGGACAAGAAAACCTCAGGCGTCGCCGTGGAAAACAAGCTGGAAAAGATTTTCGGGAAAAAATACTGAATCAGGCTGGACCACCAGATCCTGACCGACCACGGAGTCTTCTATGCCCAAGCTCTTTACAACGACCTCATGTTAGCGGCACGCACCTCGTGAACAGCACAGACAGGGTCCTGCTTGAACTTGAGTGGGATGCCAGTGGCCCGGGCACTGTGAACTGCCACATCTTTATTATCATTGATTAGCAGTTCAACATAATGGAGCATCAATTTCACTCTGTGCAATACTAATATACTTTGCATTCCTGCTTTTAGACCAGGGTATAAGGCAGGTATCTCCTGGCAGAATGAACCTGAATAACACCCTGTTCAATGCTCTCATTGTTGGTCCGACAAATTCAGGCAAATCAAAGTTCATGGTGGACCAGCTCATGGGCCCTTTTCACAGCAAGTTCGACTACATAGTGCTCATCTGCCCAACATTCGCGCACAACAAAACCTACAACTGATTTGGCGAAATTGATCCACGGGTGGATGTGATAATTTGCAAGCAGCATGAGGTGGAAATTTGGTTGAAGCTCGTAACCTTTATTTCTGAAGGCACCAACACTCTCATTATCCTCGATGACTGCACAGCCTCGAAAGTGGTAAAAAAGCGCATAGGCCAGCTGGTGAATCTCACCTATCCCGCCTGACACGTCGGCAACAGTGTTTGGGCGCTGACCCAGAAGATAACCAGCATCACGGCTTCCTTCCGGGAGAACGTGGCGGTGATCGTTCTTTTTTACACCCTATCGGCCAAGACCACGAAGGCCATTTTTGATGATTATGCCGGCGACCTATCCCAAGACGAGTACAAAGGTCTGATTTCAAAGCTGAAAGAGCGAAAGTTTTCTTTTTTCGTGTTCTTGCTTTGCCACCCCTTTGGGGTTGAGTTTTATTCCTGCCCCTAGGCAGGTAATTCCCGCCAAGATGTGCAAATTTTGAATTAAAAAAATGCAAAATTGAATGGAGCTGGCCGTGCTGGTGTCGACAGGCAAAGCCAAAGAGGCCATCGGTGTGCAGTTGACACATGAGCAGGTGAAGCACCTCTCCGACAAAGATGTTGAGAAATATTTCAAAAGGTACGAAACTTACATGGGCTCAAAGACAACTGACAGCTTGATCGACACCTTCATTTTTCCTGTAACCAAAGCAGTTGGAGCGACTTTCGACGTCAAAGACATCAACACTTATCAAAAACAACTCAAAAATGACTACATCATCACCAAAGAGCTCTCCAAACTGGCTGGCAACCTTGCTTTGAAGTGTGGCTAGTTTCTTGCTGTGGCCAACGCGGCTCTGATCACCATCAAATACATTGATTTTACCCGAAGTTCGCACCCCGAGGTGGGGTTGGAGGCAGGAGAGCATTCACAGAGTAAGGAAGAAATTCCTGAGCAATCCTCAGCAACTGTTGAATAATTACCGAATACTGTTAAATAACTACAAAGCAACTGCTTACTATTTTTTGCTTAACATACTGTCGAACGGATTGAACATTCCCTCAGTCAACACATCTTTCCCTTCGCAAAATGTCGACCAAACAACATGGGAGCCCAGATGGCAAAACACAGGCAACACAGAACCCGCAACCCCCACAACTGAGCGGGAGTTTGCAGCAAATGACTTCACCAGCTCCAACCATGCAGCGCCAATAAAACCCCAAGAGAGTGGCTGCAGGCAAAGCGGTTGCTGAAAAACGTGGCTGGCCCGTGAAGCACAGAAAAAAGCCGCAGCAGAGGCCGCTATCATAATTGCAAACAACAAGGCCCAAAAAGCTACTAACCCACCTCTGGGGAGGAGTGCACCAAACCCCCGGCAGCCAAAGATGAATGGCCTGATTCCAGCCTTGGGGCTGGAGAAGCGGGAAGCAATGGCTTGCTGTGGGCAGCTTTGTGGTGCATTGATTGGCCTTTATTACAAATGTGAAGAGCTCTTATCCTGCCTTGGGGCGGGAACAGCTGCATTCAAGAAAATGAACACGCCTGCACAACCCACTCCTGAGCAAGCAACACCACCTCCACAACCAAAAAGAGGCATCCGTCCCATGGATTAAACATTTGCGATCCATCATATATTGCCTGCAAACCATAATGATTCTTGCAATTCTTGACGGGTTGCTCTCCGGCTCGGCCATTTTGGGCATTGGAGCATGGTGGGCCATCTTCAACTAAGCAGTTTACCAGAAAGTCGTTAATATTGTGAAAGACAAACCCTTTATTCACACCGCCACATTTAAAAAGCATGAGGAGGAGGAGGATTAGGTTTTCCCTGCCTCGAGGCAGGATACTGATTAATTTTCATTTTAAACTTTGAGCATTTTGATACATTACCCCGTTGCAAAGTTTCTCTGCAACGAAACAACAATTACACTCATGTCTGACAACAAGCTTGTCAAAACAATCATCGATGCTGCGACTCTCACCGGCCTCGTCGCTGGTATCGGTTGGATCGCAAAAAAGGTGGTGAAAGAAAATTTCACATCCAACCCCAGCAGCAGTGCTATGAACTACGTGCAGTTCACCACCATCATGGCGGGCAGCCTTGCGCTCAAACGGTATCTCGAGGACTAAAAAATCCTCCCCGCCAACGTTTGATGATTTGAAAAAATGGGCTCTGTTATATACCTCTGTTGATCTGTTGCGAAGCAACAATTCGCAATGGATAGAACAACATGGCAAGCGCTGCGACTATGATTGGTGGGTCTTTCTTGAATGCCGCGGCTTTCATCGGCGGCAATTATCTTATGAAGAAGCTCGAAGTTAAATCAGATGTGGAAAAAGAAAAAGAGTGCCATGCCAAAGCTCTCGAGGCCTATCAAGCAGCTTACGCTAAATACACGCGCGGCCACAGCAAACTTCTTGACTGGATTGCGATTAATGCGCAAATAAAAGCAGAGGCCAAGCAGAACTTCACCAACACTGACTATCTATGCCTTTAAACTCTACAACAAGGCACACCCAGATGAACGAATGATACCTACCAAAGAGCCCAAGTTATCCGATTTCTACCAGCCAAGTGAGGGGCAGAAAAAAGGTGAACTAATTTTTTTGGGAGCTGGGACTCTTGCTCTGGGCTACGCAGCCTTCCATTTCCTTTAGCCAACCCTTAAAGCAGGAATTTAACGTTCATCACGAGTTGTAATATGGAAGCCAAGCTCGCAAAGGTTTATTACAGCCCCGGGGGCTACTCGAAAGGCCTTGCCGTGATAAAAAAAATTAACCAAAGCCGCAAAGATCCCTGAAGACGCTGCAAAAAAGTGGCTGATCAAGCAGGCGCTTTGGCAGATCTATCTTCCCGCACCGTGGCGCATTCCTCGGCCTAAGTTCGAAATTTTTTTTTGCCACACGACAAACTCCCCCTCGGGTGCAAAGTTTTCAAATACGCACTGACAGTTGCTGACATGGCCAGCCGATGCAAAGTGGCTGAACCTTTAACCTCGAAAAACTCTGATGAGGTGTCCCAGGCCTTTAAGAAAATTTACAGGTGCAGACCTCTCAAATGGCCTGAAATGCTGCAGGTCGACCCCGGGCGTGAATTCATGGGTGCTGTCACAAAAGAGATGGAAAACCACAAAACTTTTATACGGCACGGGTGCCCTGAAATTCACCACGACCAGGCCATCGTCGAGTGTTTCAACTGCACCCTGGCTGAGTGGCTGTTTGGCCATCAGTATGCTGTTGAAATGCTTCTGCCAGAGGGTCAGCAGTCTGTTGCGTGGGTGAAACAGCTTCCAGAAGTTGTTACAGCTTTGAATGGCGAAGTCACTCGGATGACAGGAAAAAAGCCTGCAGAAGCCATCAAAGAAAAATCTGTTTCTGCAAAGCCGTCGACAGCTTATTTGAGACTTTGCCACTTTGATGTTACTGGCGACAGCGAGCCGCTCCACGAAATGCTCTCTGATCAGGTTCAGGTCGTAACGGCCAGAATTGAACCCGAGGACAGGCACTTGGTCACACCATTCGTCGATCTTAGCGTGGCGCGATTTCGGCAGCAGGTTAAAGTTTTCAGGAATGAAATCCGCTCTCACCCATTCTCGGATGTTTTTCCCGTGCCTCTCCAACTCTTCCACAAACTTGCACCCCAGCTCTTTGGGGTCTCTTTCACAGATGTGTGTGGGCTCTAGCTCAAGGTTGTTGCCAATGGAAACCGCAATTGGCACGTGCATGTTTTCCAACGTGAGGTAGGCGGTTGGTTCTTTCTGCTGATTGTTGTCGCCGTATGACTCAAAGTAGTACATAAGAAGGTGAGAAGGTTTTTGTGAAGGTTTGTGTTTTTTTCCACCACGCCCAACTTCACATGCCCACCCCTCAATAACGTGGAAGCCCGCAGCACAAAGTGCTTTTGTTCGTGCCACGGTGGCTTTGAAGAGGTCTTCGGGGGGTTTTCTTGGTTTTGCGGTCAATAATTGCAGGCTGGGGAAACATTTTGGGCAACCGTGAAAGTGACACCCATAATATTGGAACATGGTTTTGGTTGCAAGGTGAAATTCATCCACAGGAGCCCCAGCAACCCACCACTCTCCACCGTGACCACACCTGCCATGGTGAATATGAATGTTTCGCCGTTTGGCTTCTCTTTCAATCCAGTTGGTGGCCCCAAGGTAAATGTCGTCGGGAAAGAAAGCTTTCTCAAAGGTTGTTTGTGGTGCTTTGACTTTTTTGGCAGGGCAAACAATTTGTGTCTCACCTCATGTGCAGGTTTGGGTATGACATTGAAGATTGCAGGCTTTTGTGAATCTTGCGCAGCAATGCACACACACGTACACATTCCCCAGCTTTTCAACATCCTTAATAAGAAACACATGCCCATCGAAAACGCCGATTGTTACAATATTTTTCAAGTTTGCCGGCATGTTTCACCAAATAATAAAACGGCACCCTCGCCTCCCCTCTTCCACCCCCTTATATGTCTGATCACCAAACAGGTCCTGGATCTCTGCCAAAGTGTTTATAGCTGTTCGCCTTCTCGCAACAGGGCTGGTGTCCAACAGCCTCGACAGCTCTTGCTGTTTTTGTCTTTCTTGCAGCCTTCTTCTCAACCGCAGTCGAGGAATTGGTTTAAAGGGTTGTGGGCCCAAAGGTTTGCGCAGCTTTGCCTTCGTTGCTTCAGATTAAGGCTGGCACGATTGATCGAACAAGTTTCAACAAAACCGCTCATCAACCATGAGGACGGAAACAACACATGGTAGCTTATCGTTTGTACGAGGCCAACTTCGAAAATCGGTCCTCGCCTTTGAAATAAATAAATTGATAAATGTTCAATGGAACACTAGTAAAACTCCAAGGAAACATCCGAAGTGAAATACGTGTATAATTTCGATAGAAACATCGCCGAGATGATCATCACTCTTCGGCCAAAAATAGCACAAAGTAAATATTGAATTAAAAATAGACCTGACAGACAACGTGCATGAGAACAGAAAATTTGCATACCATAATGAATTACACACATTTGTGTTTCTAGTTTGGAGGAGTTACATTGTAAAATTTTTTTCTAAGAACGGTTGAAGAAAACCGTGTTTCAATGAAATAAAGTTACAAACGAGCACCATTAGTGAACACGTGTATTGACACCTACGCATATCGAATTTCATCTTAAAATTATGCATGTCTGTGACAAAAACATGCAACACTCAGATAAACTTTAGTGGTCGACCAAGTTTTATTCATCGAACATCTGTTACTTATTGCGAGATATTGCAGTGGTGTGGTCAGTCCTTGGCCATTCTGTTCTTTCTTTTTTTCTCAAGCGTTGATTTCTGCGAATCATGGCCCATCTGTCAAAGAAGTTGAATCACATTTAGAAACATATCGCGTACTGAACAACTACTGTTGCATTGTTTGTATTCAGTTGCTTTTCAAGATACGATCCCCAATTTGCTTGAGAGGTCTATTGAGTGATCAGTTAAGCGACAAGCTCATTATCTCTGATCTTGCAAGGCGTGATCCTCGACGCGATTCTCGATGGCTGAGCCTCGATCCTTGATGCTTCAAACTCGCAGGAATCGAGTATCAAGGATCGAGTCGAGAATTGAGACTAGAAAGAGACTGTCAACTTACTTTTAACCGGTACTGTACAATGCCATAGGGGAATGAAATTAGTTTTTTGGTATTGCCAACAGAGTTGATAACAAATCAAATTGGCCACCTTAACGAGATTGAATGTTCATTAACTCCTGCTAAAAGGCAAATTATGCAATTTACATATTTATTTTTCACTTAGGGATCCTCTTGATTTGTACATGGGGGACTCTTTGCTACTGGATCAGCTTTTAGCCGTACTGTAGTTTATTACTTTTTAGAAAGCTGACATGATTACAATGTACATGCTTACTAGTCAGCAAAGTGTATGTGGTTCAAATTTTTCTAAATGGTTTAAAAAATTTCAAACCAGTTTAATTTTGTTTGTCTTTGTCTCAGATCCCATTGCCATAATCTGAGACAAAGGAAAACAAAATCTAAACTGGTTTGAAAATCTTTAAACCAAAGAAAATTTTGAACCATAACATATGTGTTTTGTGTACTCAGTGCAGACAAAATCACTGGTTAAAATTGATTTTCCTTGTTGATGAGTATGAATTGTTGGTTTATTTATGAATGTTTGGTCTTATTAAAGCTGAGCTCGTACAGTAAATGGCAACCATAAAGAGATTTAAGAGCTGAGCTTTTGAACATAGACTAAATCAAAGAAATGTGAGTTGTTTGTGGTTTATTATAGTGAGCATGGAAGCTATGATGTTAGTGTAAAGAATTTCAGTCATAATGAAAAGTATTCATTAGTTACATGGAGATTGAGAGTACCATTTTGAATTTTTGTGATCCAAGATTTTGCAGCTTTCTGTTACATTTCATTTTTCACTCGCAGCAGTTCCACAGTTTCTTTAGAAAACAGCCCCTCTCTCCTGCTTGTGTATGAGTGCATGTCCTTGTATTATTGAAACTCTTGTAAATATCTTTTAGCTTGCTATAGTTGATTATGATCCTGGTACCCATGATTTGAAGACCAGAAGTTTGCATTTCTTTGAAGATGACAAGATAAAGGTTTGTGTCACTGTTTGACCTACAGTCATGGACAAAAGTCAAATGAAGAATGATCCTTGCAGTTGTGAACGCAATTTATGCAATTGCGAAAAGAAGCCTGAAAAAAATTGTGGACTTCAATGGGGTTTGAACCCGTGACCTCGTGATTACCGGTGCGATGCTCTAACCAACTGAGCTATGAAGCCACTGACGTTGGGAGCAGGTCAATTGTGGGTACATATGTTCTCGTGAAAGAAATGAGTGTGAATGATATATGAAATAAATCATATATGAACTGCGGAAATGAAATCAAATGAAGAATGATCCTCGCAGTTGTGAACGCAATTTATGCGTTCCCATTTCTTTCACGGGAACATATGTACCCACAAGATTGACCTGCTCCCAACGTCAGTGGCTTCATAGCTCAGTTGGTTAGAGCATCGCACTGGTAATCGCGAGGTCACGGGTTCAAACCCTGTTGAAGTCCTGAATTTTTTTCAGGCTTCTTTTCGCAGTTGCATAAATTGCGTTCACAACTGCGAGGATCATTCTTCATTTTGATTTCATTTCCGCAGTTCATATATGATTCATTTCATATATCATTCACATGGACAAAAGTGTTGACACATTTGAGCAAAACAAACACTTTCTATCAGTGTCCTGTAATTGAAAAAAACTTTTTTTTGTCAATAGCCAAGCCCCTTCCCGTTTAACAAAAATGTTTCTTGTCGTGGAGTGTCTCAACTACCTTTGTCCCTGATTGTAACTACACTAATTTGTCTTATGTAAAGGTACATCATTTGCTTTAAACCATTGTCTTCTCTTGCATAATAATAGAAATAGTTTTCCTTACACTGGGAACAAGATGTGTTAGTGGCTCATCATTTAGAAAAGTGTCCTTGAATTCAACCTTGATTCTCTTTTGACTATTAACCCCGCTTATAATGGATGGTTTTCGTTTTCTCAACAACTAAAATGGTATTGTATTTTCTCTTAAATTTGCCATCTTAAGATGGACATCCGGATAATGCGGACACTTTGGCATGTCCCTTTGGTTTCCATAGTATATATGTTTAGCCAAGCCTAAAAGCGGAGCTCCACAATTATCATTTTTTTTTACTGTCATAGAGTAACTTCATATGGCTTTTTGTATCCAAAAAATTTAGCAGCAGCAGACCAAATATTCGATAGTAAGCATTTGAAAAAAAAAACATTCTTTAGTCCAAACTACTTTCAGATGAAAGTGTTAAGGAATTCAAAGTCGATGAGAAAAAGACAATAGCAGTGACACAAGATTGGGGAAAACGAATTTTAAATCCAATTAAGCATACAGTGCAGACAGGCTTTGAGACTTAAATAGAACCCCGCATAACCAAGTTATAAAGCGTTTATTTAAAGTTATTCTTTTGACATCATGAAATGATGTTTCTTACAAGAAAATAAACTTAACTAACTTCCTCAGCAATAACATTTTTATCTACATCACTCTCAAGTAGGGAGTAAAAATAAACAACACGCAATAATTTTGCGGATAGCTAGTGACGTGTATCAGAGCACAGGCAATGCAAATCAATTTAAATACAGAACAACAATACTTTGAATCCTTTTTTCTGTTGTGTTTTCTATTCTTTTTCATAATTCCACAATGTGAAGCACTCCATTCTTGGTTTTGAAAGTTAAAGAATGCCCTATTTTCTTCTTTTTTTCTACTGAAGAATATTGTAGCCGGCACAACTGTCAAAGTAGCCAGCAATATTGCCCATCGTCAGCACTTTTTGACAACCCTAAAATTGTTTTTTTTTTTATAGATAGCTACCTGCGTTCACACTTGGATCAAAGTGATATTACAATTCCAATGTCCCACCACATATTTCTTTTTCACCCAGCAAATAAAAGATTAGATTTTTTTCTTTACTTGCACCGAGCAACTTCAAATGGCTTTCCTTGGGCCAATTTTGTGTGCAAAAAATTTAGCAGCAGCAGAGTTTTATGATCCAGATGAACTATTCGATACCAAACATTTGGATCAGAAACAAACAAACATTCCTGAGTCCAAACTACTTTCAGATGAAAGGGTAAAGGAATTGAAAGTGGATCAAAAACAAAACATTGGAAGAAAACAAAGTGTGATGGGTGTTTGTTCGATATATATTTGACGAAGGTGGAGAAATGAGACAAGTAACAAACATATCTCGTAGTTAACTAGAAAAATTGCTGAGCAAATTTGACACAAATGTCCGTAGAAAAGCCAAAAAGAATTATTATAATTTAGAGCAGTCAACAGGAACTGATCGTGGTTCAAAAACTGCTAAACAATAACATATTGCAATATGCATAAGCTTATGTTTCTTTGATGATTCTTGGAGATGGTGGAGAAAATTAAAGACAAGTAACAAACATAAAGTGAAGTAAAGTGACCTGTTGTTTGATTCTCAGAAAGCATGAAGTCTAAAGGTCATTCATACAAAGGGATTTGAAGTTTATAAAGTTTACTCTAAAAGTTTACTCGGATGTGAATTTTTTGTCATATTGCTTTTCAGATTTATCAGCAAGAGGGCATAGATCAATAATCATTTCATCAATCAATCTGATTTCGTTTATGAATTGTGTATGGTTAAATTGATTTCCTCTTGAACAAGAGCATGTTAAAGTGCTACTGAGATGAAAATCAGTGGGTTTTTTTTTGCGATTATTGTATCCTACATTGAAGACTAGACCCTAAAGTTGACCAAAAAATGTGTCCATGGCTAACCTGATGCTGGTTTACATCTGTAAAGGCTGCTCGAAAGTGTGCAAATAACGTCCACCATTACTCAAGCAACGTCCCACAATTTTTGTCAAGCGGCACTGCCTCTGTGACGTCATCTTATCATCAAGCAAGGTCTTCCAGTCGCATGTTTTTAGTAAACAGAGTAAGAGGAAATGTTTTCTTATTCAAGTTCTTCATCTTTTTCGTCAGAGGAGAAGTAGTGTGGAGCAGGAGTAGTACGATTTTATAGAGGAAAGTGAGACTAGCTTCATACCCTATGACAAAGATTTAGAGCCGCTTGCAACTCAAGAAGAAGCTGCCGCCTATGTACGAGGCAAATATGGCTCTTGAAGTAGTGCAGGAACTCGAGTTCCAAAGGCGCTTTATGGGAAAAGTAAAGTAACATTATTTCATCTGACACAACACGCTTTTTCTTGCGTATATGCATATCTGCACAAAAAAGAATGAGACGGGACGAGAAGTAACTTGTTTGTGGCCTTTGTTTGCATGTGGCTAGTGAACAATGTCTTGCGAAAATTTGCCAGACATGCTTTGTAATCTTTGTATTTGTTCTAATGAAAAGAAAACTATATTTTTAAGTTTCAAATACAACAACAACAACAACTTTATTTATCTTTACATATAAAAGTTAAGGGTAGTTTGCCCCGCAAATAGCTGAGAAGCTAGTCGTGGCGGTTTCACTGTTTTGCCTCACTGTTTTTTGACTGTTTTGCCTTTTGAACACCTTTCTGACAAAGATATACTGTTTGGCATTCTAAGGTGCGAAGAGATTTTTGGGTTGAAAAGTTTCACCCTGCCCTCTCCTTCTACCTTTTGCTTTCTCTCCTCCCCTTTTCTTTCACTTTTCTTGCCTCGCTTTCTTTTTCTCTTGCTGGGCATTTCCTGGGCTTCCTTTTGGTGGGAAAAAATTTGTGGAACACTTTTAGGATCATAGGATTAGGTGGAAGGAGGTGCAGGTGGGTAGTGGAACAAGATTTTCATTGAAATTTTCGGGTTAACGTCACTTGGTTTTTTCGTGTTTTCTCCAGTCTGCTGGACGGAATCATGCTCTTTTTGGTATGGTTTGAAAGATCTCTTCCCCCTGCTCATGCTACATGTAAAAGTTGTCCATGAGCATTAAAACTGATGACGTCACAAGCAGTACAAGGGACGTGGTTCTGCGCGGCCGGTGTTGGCCAGCACAAGTGCCAATGGATTAATCAAAAATGCTAAAATTCATACTCGATTTGGCATTTTATGGGCAAATTGGGTTGTTTTATACTCAAAGGTGGATTTGTTTTTCAAAAAACTGTATTGTGCAGCACATCCTGGATAACTGGAGGTTCAGAGTAGAAACACCAGCAAAGCTAGAGGGAAAGAAACATTTTTCTGTGGAAGAGGATATTCACAATCGGAAAAATTGTCAAGTGAGAGTCCATGTAGAAAGAGTGATCAGATGAGTCAATGTGTTTAGAATCTTGTGAAGGAATATCCCTCTTTGCTATTTGCACCTAATATGTAAATTGTGGAAGGTATGTTGTTGGCTCACTGCTTTTTTACCATCTCTTATTAGAGATGATGGGGAATTAATGGATGAAATGTAAGAAGAGTAAACGTTGTTACCTTAAAGCACTTTACATTTTACCCAAAAAAAACATTTAACTCTAAATATGATAATCCAGATTTGGATAAAGCTTTTTTAGTAAGCAATAATTCACAGATGATTGATATGCAAAGCCATCAGTGCACTCTTGAGTTACTTTATTGCTTTATTCTTATTCTGGCATCCTCTTATATAAGAACATATTTTATTTCTAAGGTGAGGCTGAATAGTTTTGGAGCTCTGCTTTTAGGCTTGGCTGAATATATATATTATTTTATTATCGTTACAGGGAAGTAATCAGGAGCAGTTTCGACCTCCTATGGTGCGAGTGGATCCTGAACGGCGTTGTTCTGTGATGTTGATTTATGGGACTCATCTTGTTATTCTACCATTCAGACAGGAAGGAGTACTGGATGAACAGGATGTGGCATTTACTGGAAGGTACTTTTAGATAATGTTCATTCTTAACATTTAATTTAAAGCAAAAATTGAAGGGCTGGGGGCATAAACTGCCTATGTGTAGTTTTAGGTGTTTTTTTTGCATACGTTATTTCTCGAAAACGAAAAAGAAATCGGTGAAAAAAAAATACGGGACAATGTTTTTGAATCAAAATGCAGTTCACATGCAAAAATTTGGACAAATCCAAGCGAACTAAAAAAACGGCCGAAAATTACACATAGGCAGTTTATGCTCTCAGCCCTTCATATGTCTGCCTTATTAACATGCATGAAGCAATGCCCAAGGGTATTCTTTATTTCTTTATTTCAAAACTTAGTGCCAAATGCTCGTAACTGAAGGGCAAAAATGAAGCTGGACATGAAATGATTGACAGGTAGAAAGGATTGTTCCATAGTGTGATGTAGCCTAAAAGTTTTGGCGGTTAAAACATTGGTACTTACGCAACGTGTCTGCCGAAGCTCCCGACTCGATGCGCGCTAGCTTGTTTGGTTTAATCGAATTATGTCAATTTGCCTGTTCGCTCGGTGATCGAAGGACATCATGAAGTCTTGAGATCCACAAGTCTAACACGGCTGAAAGAAGCCAGTCGTATTTTCTCTGCTTGCCAAACCATGAAGAGAGAGATGAATTTGACTCTCCGGTTTGGGAGTAGAGATTAAGAGCCGGGCAGAAAAAAAACTCTGAAAACATCTCTGGTCTCAAAAGTGGCTCGGTTTGCTAGTCTTGGTCCATTTCTGAAAGGTTACGGTGCTAGAATTTCCGAAAAGGAGAGGTGTTTTTGGAGTTAAGGGAAAAAAAACTGGCTGATGTTTGCAGAGTGTCTTTTGCTCGCGGAGGGCATAACATTCCCACAATTCATTGCGGCCGAAGTGGGCGCTGTCTCGCGGGCCATCGAAGCCGTGAAACAGTTCGTCAAAATTTGGAAACATTACGGAGAATTCATCCGAGAGAGGGAAGTCAGCATGACGAGAAGTCCATCCGTTTTCGATGACTATCTTGAAAACAATCCAGGGAAAAGTTGCATGGGCGCGCGTGGAAAATATTACTCGTGGTAGGTCGTTGAGTTGTTATGTAAACACAGCGAGACATGCTGCCGAATTTCAACATATAAATCAGTTTTGCGTCGATCAACTTGGTTATTTTGATTTTATGGAGGCTTGTAAACATCAGCAAAACGTATTTTCAAGCAAGATAAACACCAGCAAAAACGTATTTGCACGCGAGACATTTTAACAAGTCGTTGTGTTACGCATCAGACGATACGGATTAAATTTCACATCTTATGCAAATATTTACGTCTTGAAGCCAACAAAACTAGTTAAGTATTTTGTTCCAGTTTTTTCACTGTCGTCATTCACGTTGATTTGTGATACGAATTTCATTCCACTGGTGCCATTTGACGACGAAAATGAACCCTTTAAAATTGTTTCAATAATGACCAAAGCACGCGAAGCGCCAGTCAAATCTCTGTTTCGAAGCGGAAACCGACGGGAAACAGCTTACTCT
Source organism: Pachyseris speciosa (assembly GCA_016490735.1). Classification (NCBI taxonomy): domain Eukaryota; kingdom Metazoa; phylum Cnidaria; class Anthozoa; order Scleractinia; family Pachyseridae; genus Pachyseris; species Pachyseris speciosa. The sequence goes on along the minus strand of JAEMWC010000333.1, from coordinate 531,583 downwards.
TTTAACTCTTAACATTGCCCTTGAACATCGTTAACTCAAATTTTCGGTGTTGCTCACGAACAGAAGTTGTTGGTAGTGGCCAAAAGCTATCTTCAAATAAAAACAGCCTTTTTAAATATTTTATTCTATCTCTCAGCCGACAGCAAGCTTTTTAAGCACTGAGTTAGAATCAAATCCGATCCTGCTGTATGCCGTTTTCAACCAAAACACCCTCTTCAACACTTTACTTACATCGGCCAAAGCCTTCCCGAAAGAATTAAGAATCAACCAAGAAACCTGTGCGCTCTTTTCATTTCGGAGGAACCAAGAAACCAAGAAACCCGTGCGAGACTCAAAATATGCCGCTTACTTTAACGTTAACGTTTCCAATGCCCTAGGCCGAACCCTACCCTAGCTCTAACCCTAACCCTAACCCTAGCTCTAACCCTAACCCTAACTCTAACCCTAGCCCTAATTTTAACCCTAACTCTAAACTTAACAATAACCCTAAATCTTTTGAGTGCTGTTTTCAAGTCGGACAAAATCTACGCGCGCTGGCTTAAGGTTAACCAAGGTTGCTGTGTGCTGTTTTTAAGTCAACCCAGAATGTTGCGCACTGTTTTCCAGCTAAGGAAGCTTCTTGAGCACTATCAGTAAGCAAAACACTGGTAATAAGTGCTGCATTTAAAAAAGTTGACCATTTCCAAGTCGGATGGGCATCTTGTGGGCTGTTTATGAGTCAAAAAGGCACATTGCGCATAAAGAATACCCTTGGGCATTGCTTCATGCATGTTAATAAGGCAGACATATGAAGGGCTGGGGGCATAAACTGCCTATGTGTAGTTTTAGGTGTTTTTTTTGCATATGTTATTTCTCGAAAACGAAAAAGAAATCAGTGAAAAAAAATACGGGACAATGTTTTTGAATCAAAATGCAGTTCACATGCAAAAATTTGGACAAATCCAAGCGAACTAAAAAAACGGCCGAAAATTACACATAGGCAGTTTATGCTCTCAGCCCTTCAATTGTTGATAAAGTAAGGGAAAATATTTCACTGTTGTCATGTTAGATTGTCAAGTTCAGATCATGCCAAATATTTTATTTGGCCTTTACATTTTATATGTAAAATTATGATGACAGTATACTAAGAAAAAAGTGTTTACACTAGCATTTGGGGAGAAAACCCTGGCAACCCACGCATTCCTATTTTGAAATTAAAATTTTAGAAAAAGTAAACATGTGATAAGTATTAAGAGACAAAGCAAATTCAAGGCTTTGGCTTAATCATTTTTGTTTCCCCATGTGAGTGACCACCAATGCGATTAACATCGCAAATGTTTTCTCACACTTCGCCCTCAAAAGAGGCTTCAGCAGTGTTTCTGTTGTTTCTTCTTTTTCCCCTCACCCTCCTAAAGTTTGATACTATTATAAAAGTGTTTATGTATCCTTCTATAAAACAGGCCATAACTTTTAACAGGAATGAATTGCAAAAAAGCCAGACAAGGTTTTGGAAAGGAGATATCTTAAAACATTCATGCCAATTTTCAGCCGAATTGGTTGAAGGAGGCGGGTAAATGAACTTAAAATGTTCACCCTTCACTGAGATTTTACACTGTATTTAACCATCAGATCAGAGAGATTTTGCTTCTTGTCATCTATCTTTCATCTTAAATAAATACTCTGACCCTTTGCCATTTGGCTCCGTTGCAGATGAAAATAGGCACACATTTTTCGTGGGCTATTTTGAAGACATTACAACAAGAAACAAAATTAACCCATTCACTACCAGCTATTTTACATTTTCGGAGTGATTTTCCACCTATAAACGATGAATAGCAATTCGTGACTCTTTATTTGAACTACCAGGGAAAAGTGGTGCTGTCCTAAGCCACTGGAGGCTCAAGGTTTCTGAAAACGTCATTTTGACGTAGCTATTTTTTATCCATGAAGCGACAACAATGGCCCAAGTTCGGTTTGCTTGCGATTTCTGCTAAATTTACAGCCATTTTTCATCTTTAGCAGCTGCCTGATGAGCATCATTAAGCGTGACGGTAGCTAAGAGTCCACTTTCTCAAAGAATCGAGCAAGGTGATGTACTTTGTTGTTGAATTTGGCTTGTTACTCGACGAACTGGGAATTTGGCCGGTCGAACACTTAGTACCTTTGGGACTCGACTATTGATGAATTTCTCGACCTACCGCCACATATTTTGGAATTTCTGAGTACTTAAGATGACCACAAGCAGGAATTTTTGGCAGTAGGTCAGAGTGGCTGTAGACTTAGTTTATATGTGAAAGAATTGGGAGAAGGAATGGGTGCTGTCAAAAATTCTCATTATTTCCCAGCATGCAATGTGGTCTAGATGTTGAAAATGGCGGAAAGGCCCGAATGCACTGGAACAAAAGGCTGTACCTACACTTGGGAGAAGAATATGAACAAAAAAAGTCATTTCTAAGCTAGAAAAAGGACTGAATTTCGTTATGATGGTTGAAATTTGGTTTTTCGGCAATGATTTCCTTAAAAAACATGAAGGCAAAAAGGGGCATTTTTGTTGTTTCTCTTTGACGTTAAAAACGGTCAGTTTCGTTCTTGTCCAAACTCAAAAGGCCATATTTGGTAAAAATCGCTACGTTTCTTGCATTTATTGGATATCCAAATTTAAAGGGCATTCCATTTCGTGCTCACAACTAACAGTTAAGGCAATATTTGTGCGATTGAGAGAGTTGCAATGTTTTGAAGCATGGGAGTTTTTTACGGCCGGTTTTGGCTGGCATGGGTGCCAATGGGTTAATTATTGGTCATTTCCTGTGGTTTGAAGTAATTAGTTATTAACCTTATCATGTTTTTATGTTACTTTTGCTTGTAGTGGAGATCGCTCACCTCTTTTGCCCAGCTACACAATTAATTTAAAAGATATTCAGGATAAACTGTGTAACATAATTGATGTTCAATTTCTTCATGGATACTATGAACCAACTCTGCTGCTGCTCTATGAACCACTGCAAACCTGGCCTGGGTGAGTCAGAGTTTAGTCTTTATTTGGTTACAACTTATAGTCGAAACATTTTACCAAATGAAAGTAGTTAACATTGTTTGTATTTTTCTTTTTCTTTTCCCTGGTTTGGGTGTAACTTGTATAATATATTGGCAAGCAGTGTCTATTAAATCATGTCAGGTTGTTTCTGAAGGGTATCACTTTCCATCCACCAGCGGATGAGATTGTAGTCCATGCTGTTGTACCCCCAGTAGTATGTTAGGCTTTCATTTATATTGATTTTTTACTGGATGGTGTAAGACAGATCAGATACTTAGAATTATTCATGATGTTTTCTTTATCTGAGAATGGTAGAAATAATTATAGTTTTTTTTAGAAGATAACAGTGTGAAAAGAACAGGCAGCGTGTCTTCACTTTTCAGCAACTATAAATCCTCCTTTCATATACCTTTCTACCTATGTAAAACCTCAAACACATACCTTGGGTGCTACTTCATTCCTTTGCTTCTCCCTCGCTCTCTTAAAGGAGCACAGTCACAATATATTGGTCATTGTTAGAGAGATAAAAAAGATTTGCTCAACTAATGCGAAACAGTGAAATAACAAATTTTCAGGGAAGATAAGCACCAAAGAGACAAGAATAATTTGTAATCTGTTTCAATCTTCTCCATCCTTCACCATCCTTGCCATATTTGCATTTATTCTTGTCTCTTTGGTGCTTATCTTCCCTGAAAATTTATTATTTCACTGTTTTGCATTATTTAAATGCATTTTTTTTATCTCTGTAATAATGACCCAAAATATCATGACTGTGCTCCTTTAAAGCCAAACTGCTTATCAACTGGCCCAACCTACCCCATATTTTTCCTTTCTCTCTATAGTTTTCCAATATTTCTCTGTTATTTCTAGTCGTTTAGCCATGCGCCATGACACCTGTGCCTTGATTGCTGTTTCTCTGAACTTGTCTCAGAGAACTCACCCAGTTGTTTGGTCTTTGAATAATCTGCCATTTGACTGCAGTCAAGTTCTTGCTGTTCCCAAGCCAATAGGTTGGTTTTATAACTTGTTAAGGCATCATTGTCCTGGTTAATGTGGTCCAGTGAAGAACTGTTTGTGGTAATGTTGACAAACATTTTGACAATTTGTGCAGAATTAAGTTTTTGTAATGTCACAATTTCAAGGAATTTCAACATTGTCGTCAAATAATCAGTTTGAGTGGACTGTCACATTATAATATTAGAAGTTATGGAACATACATTAGAGCTTTTTCTTCTCAATCTCTGACATTTTTTCAGTCCAAATAAGATGTTTCTAAAGTCATCGTGTTTGTTTTGTTGGGCAGGTGGAGTTTTGGTTTGTGCTACAAACTCTCTGCTGTACCTGAATCAAAGTGTCCCTCCTTATGGTGTCTCATTAAACAGTATTGCCGATCACAGTACGGACTTCCCTCTCCGTAAGAGCAAAATTTTTAAAATTATGAACCATCTTAATTTGTGTGAAGTAAGTATAATTACCTAAACTTATTGAAAAACTAATCTAGTCTACCCTGGACACTCAATTGCAAAGAAGCTGTGATTACCAGTAGCAGTAACTTGTAATATTGTGAGTACTTTTAAATACTGTAAAAATTTGTGTATAAGCCGCACTCGTAGAGAAGTCACACCCCCGAATTTCGAGCATGATTTTGAGGAAAAAATAAAAGCTTTAAAAAAAGCACTCTGACAAAAGAGTTGTTTGTTTATTCACAGTTGTTCACGATAAACTTGCCAAAATCTAATTCTGTGTACTTACAGTGACCTTAAGATGTTAAACAACTCTTAAAATACCTTTTACAAGCTTATCTTCAATCGATTTTCTTAATTCTTGGGACTGATAACGGTTATCTTCTTTGTTAAATCACACAGTTCAAATTAAAACAAAATTTGAACAAAAATAAAGTGCAGCAGAACAATACAAAACATTTGCTTAGTAACCATGAAGACATTTAATGATGATGATAATAATAATAATAATAATAATAATAATAATAATAATAATAACGATTTATTAGTAGTACTTCCACAAGGTGGCTCTTTGCCTACTAATTACAAATCTAAAATCAAATCAAATTAAATCAAATGTTGGTTTTGAGGAGAGGGGAAAACCAGAGTACCTGGAGAAAAACCTCTCGGAGCAGAGTAGAGAACCAACAAACTCAGCCCACATATGACACCGAGTCTGGGAATCGAACCTGGGACACATTGGTGGAAGGCGAGTGCTCTCACCACTCTCACCACTGTGCCAACCCTGCTCTGGACTCCAGAGATCACCGTGATCAGTAAATAACATGGAAAGCAGCTGTGCGTGGATAGTGTTAATATAAAGATGTACGGAAGCCACTAATCGGAGAAAAACATGTTGCTAAACGAGATTGTAACAACCCCAAGGATAAACATGCCATGCCAGTAATGAAAGGCAATGAAATGGTCGGCCATTTGCCTTGCAAGTTCTCCTGAATAGCGTGGTATCTTCTCACATGTAGTGGGTCAGTGTTGAAGTGATTGATAGAAGACGACATTGTAAGCAGCTTTGTGGAAGTATGGAGATTCCATGCCAGTTAGATTTTAGAACTACTGGCGAGCAAGATTCAGGTTTAGAACCTGAAGATACATACGGATCCTTTAGGAGCCACCATTTCTACTGAAAGCAATGTGTTCAATCTTTATTTACTGAAGGTTTTTAGTGCTATTTGTGACCCCATAGAAGCCAGTTTACTCTCTCTGAAAGCAATGGTCTTGTATATAAAGCGCACCCATGATTTTGAGCCCAAAATTTTGGCAAAAAGATGCGGCTTATACACAAGTTTTTACGGTAACAATGAAGATTCCCACATATCTTACTGAAGTCATATTTATTCAGGTCCCACTTAACCAAGTATACAGACTGTATATAGAACATTAATTGTTACTTAATTGTTATTGAATGGTATTGCTGTGACCTCTAATGGAACGTTGTTGTATATCCTACAGGACCCCAGGAGAGTGTGGTAATCACTCTGGATGGAGCACAGGCAACCTTCATATCATCTGACAAACTTGTCTTCTCTCTCAAGGGAGGGGAAATGTAAGATGATCCATGCTTAACAATTTTTTTTTTCTCTTTTTAACCCTTGTAACATTGACAACGCTATCTTTTCAAGTCAATTTTCTCTGCTCAAACAATTCTGTTTAATTTGCAAGGACAAATAGAATTCTTATTTATTTAATAACTCTACTATAATAAAGTACATGGGATTTATTCTTAGCTTACTTATGACAAAGTGTGCTTGCTTTTAGTAAATTTGTGAATCAGACACTAAGGAGTAACTCTTCTATGTTAAAAAAGTGTGATGTTGTTTTGTTGTTAGTTATGTGGTCACCCTGGTAGCTGATGGAGTTAGAAGTGTGCGGAATTTTAATTTTGACAAGGCTGCAGCAAGTGTTCTAACGTCATGTGTAAGTTTCAAGACACACAATGTAGGACATAAATAGCTTATGACCGTAACTTCTTGAAGCACTTAAGGAATGCATAGTATAATCTTACATGTCTTTTTGAATGTTTCTGACATTGAGGGATGCAACACATGGCAAGAAAGAAGAAGGCTTTGTAACTTTGCCTAAGCTGTGTATTAGTCAACATAGTAAACTTGTTCTTAATATTTGTTTTAGGTTTGTGAATGTGGTAATGGATATCTGTTTCTTGGATCTCGCCTTGGCAACTCATTGCTTGTGAAATACACTGAAAAGGCACAGGACATAGGTAAGGCTATGAGATTTACCTACCCTGTCTCAGGTTTCTATCAAATACTGAGATTTTTAACACCTTTAATATAGCACCATGGTTGATGCCTTTTTGATATTTTGTCAGGTGCAGAGCCAGACCTATTTTCACCTGGGGTAAGTGTGGAAGCTATGTTACACCAAGTTTGTTGTAGTAGCTGTAAGTTTTGATGAAGGCTTCAACAGAGAGATCTACCTGACTTCTGAGTGTCAGAAACAGTACTGTCCCTCATCAACCAGCAGTGCATTGGTTATGAAAAATATTTAAATGGGATTTGTTTCAGCTTCACTGTATTAGCTTCATGAAACTGGACATTCTCTGATCTGGAAAATTCTGTCAGATGAGCACAACTTATGATCACAGGATCTCTAGGAAAGTTTTTTTGTCACTTATTTTCAACCTTTAATGTATAAATCAAAATTTATAGTTATTTTTCCACCTTCACTTTTAACTAATATCTTACAGATCATGCTTAACAGTAAACCAATCATACGGTCATACTAAAGGTCACTAAGGTCTGCTCAGTTACAATATATTGCAGTTGTTATTATTAGGTGTGCAGTATTAAGGTATATCTTTTTGTGACTGCTGTTAAGGCCAGGCAAAATGAAAAAATTTAAAAGTCTTCTGTGAAACTACACCTGAGCTAAAAATCAGTTAAAGTTTACATGCAACTAGAAACAAAGGAAACAGTAAGTGGAAAAAAATCAGAGATGATGAGATGCATTCATTAGAAAATCAGTTTTTATTTGTACCAATGACTGCCAAATTAGTTTTTGCAAAAAAATAATAACATGTATGTCATGTTAGGTAAGAATTAAACTTCATATATCACAGTATCCTCATACTTGTTTTCCATGTTATTGGAATCATAATCATAATCATCATATTATCCTCTCCCTGTATTTTCAGAGATAGTGATACAAATATCAGAAACAAGTATTTCAAAATGTATTAATATAAAGCATGTGGGCATTTTGTCTGCGCATGGGCCAGACAAGATGGAATAAACAACTTCGTGCGCCATTTTGTTGTCTGGAGCTCACTGCGAGAAGTTTTAACTCGAGGATCTACGCCTACAAGTGGATTTCATTGAACGAAATGAGAGGTAACATCATGACTACATATAGTACTAACACCATGGTGTGTTAAGGTATTTGGGGTTCAATTCGGTCTCGAGATTTTGTTGATCAAAGTTCCGCTGTGGAAGGAAAAAGGCACCAAGTCAAGGGATTTTACCAAGAGATCACTCCACATCATGAAGCTCATACAAGAAGACAAACAACAGAGGTGAGCGTGTAGACATTGGACTTTTCCTACCTAGAAGGGCAATCTTGTATCTTAAAACATTTGTGAGATATACGCCTCTGTTTGGAAGAAATGTTTTTGCTTTGACCTGATTTTGCTTAACTTCGATGGCAATTTGCTCAAACGTTTTACCATCCCCCAAAATCAAATTACCATTGTCAACGTTGGCTTTCCATTCTCTTTTCAGTGACATGGAATTCCAGACTTAAAAAATAGTTCCGCTCCTGTGATTATTATTTCGGTCAGGGAGATTCAGGAGTGTTTGCGAACGGCAAACTTTGGAACGTTTGCAAGTCATGGATCTCGGAGATCTTTGGTCGATTGCTGATCAAGTCTGTGACATAAGGTGATTAGGTACATACGAATATCACTATTACAATTTTACTTGATTATGCTTTCATTTCCGCGTATTTTTTTTATTGGATTTTGCCTTGTTTGGCGTCAATGCTTTTTCCCTCTGAAAGTGCTAACTCAACAGAAAACTTCACTGTAACTTTCTTCTTTTATTGTCCCCCAAATTGTTTACACCATGAGTGTATGTCATATTTATTTTATTTTGACTCTATGTAGTTTATTTACACCAAAAAATGATTCACGCTTTACTTTAGTTGTTCAAAAAGCCAAAGTTTTCAGTCGAAAAACATGGCATCTAGCGTGTTATTGCTCACGAGTACTGAATGAAGACCCGATGTGTGTGATGTACATATTACTCTACATTCGTTTGACTGTTTTGTACCCGCTAAAATACTGGCAACTCCACTTTCTTGTGAAGCGAAGTGTTATGGTTATTTCATTTCATTTTCATTTCATTTTTTCATTTTTTTGGTTAAAAAGTTATCCAAGTGTTATGGTTAAAAAGTTATCCAAGTTTTATCACAAAACTTTGGGACTGTAAAAGAGGTCTGTACACTAGCTGATTTTCAACAGAGTTTTGAAAATTGAGGAAATTTTATATTTTGGATTTGTGAACAGCGAAAAGATGGCTGATGTAAGCTTCATGTGAGCTTGTGTTAAAGATTGTTTATTTATGGTAAATTAATACTCTTTATGGTGTACAGACCGTACAGCTTTCAGATCTAGAGGAATGCTCAGAAGTGAGCTGATATACTAGCCCTATTACAACTGTGGTACCTAAACATTTAAATTGAGTTTATTGGTGCCTGCATATCTAAGCCCTTTACAAATTATCTGTTACTGATTAGTGAGGTTATGCTGGTACAATGCAAAACTGTAAAATCAAAACTAACTGTTCTCTCAAAAATAATACTACAATATAACAAGCTTGAAGATTTGTTTTAGCCTCATCATTCGATATGTAATATAGGTACTTGTTTTCAAAACTTGACCAAGCTAAAGAGTATGACATGAGCATACTCAGGAGGAAAAAGATGTTGATGCTTAATTTAGATATAAGCCAGACCATAAAGATTGATATTATTGCTTTTCTATTTCTACATTAAGGGTTCTAAAATAAAATACACCATAATTTCACTGGAAGGTCAATGAATACATGTAAATTCAAAACACTTAACTGTCATGCATTCTACTGAAATATTCTTGTATTAAGTTCATTTTTATGCACATATCATCAGATGATGACATGGACTGCAACCATGTATTAACTTTTGACTATCAGAATTTGTGTTAATAAAAAATATAATTTCATATAAACTGATACTCCACTAGACTGATGATGGACACTGTTTTGTAAGCCATTTGCATAAAAGGAAGGAACTAACAACAATTACTGTTCTCATAATTTTTTAAGGATATACAGAGAAGACCAATTGCTGTGATAACACACAAAGAGGATGACAAGGCAGACAAGTTCAAGAGCAAGCTTTGTTGATCAATTCTGTGGTCTTGGAAACTGTAACATTGAGTGTGAATATGTATATCATCTGCAGTTTGAGAACTGTCCCCAAGAGTAATGTTGACACTGAGATTGCAGCTGAAGAACTCCCATCAGGCACTACCAGATTATTTTGCTGCTGCAGCAAAATTAGCAGGCCTGAAAAAAATTAACTTTCTCATACATATACCAAGACCTGCTCCAAGCACTGTGCCATATGCTACTTTAAGGTCATGTTTCGATTTATCAAGTCCGTGGCATTGTAATTCACTTACCAAACAACAACAACAACAACAAAAGTTCCTGTAAAGCAGTCAGGCACAATGAAATTTGAAAAATTCCTGTAGTCTTTGCAATCTGGCTGGATTTATTTTTATTTTTTGCTTCTTTCTTTATTTTTTTTACACAAGGGAGGAACTGCTACAGGTAGCGAGTCACTTGACATCCATTATTGCTGGTTAGTGTTGAGCCAGTACAAAAGGTTTGGGGAGGGGACGCTGGATAGGAGAGGGCTTATGGTAATCCGTGAAATGAAACAAAACAAAACGAAACAATTGGTAATCGACGAAACAAAAAAAAAAACAAATAGATGACACGAGAAATTTGCCCTTTCTTCTAAAACCCTTCCTCGCTAGATGCCTTGTTTCGCTAAATACCAATAGCGGTCGATTTACCAATCGACCAAACAAGGCTCGCATACTATTTTGAAAAGCACCCTGCCTTCGAAAATTATCTTGTTCGATAAAGCAAATACTGGCCTACAGATGACAGGAGAAATTTGCCCTTTCTTCTAAAAACCGTCCTCTCTAGATGCCTTGTTTCGCTAAATACCAATAGCAGTCGATTGGTAATCGACGAAACAAGGCTCGCAAACTATTTTTAAAAGTGCCCTGCCTTCGAAAATTACCTTGTTCGATAAAGCAAATACTGGCCTACAGATGACAGGAGAAATTTGCCCTCCCTTCGAAAACCGTCCTCGCTAGATACCTTGTTTCGCTGAATACCAATAGCGGTCAATTGGTAATCGATGAAACAAGGCTCGCAAGCTATTTTTATAAGTGCTCTGCCTTCGAAAATTATCTTGTTCGATAAATGTAACTTTCGTCGAATGAGGGATTCCGTCGAAAAGTGAACCTCAGGGTTCGTACTCTTTGTTGGACTAAAAATTCAAGGACTTTTGAAGGACATTGCAGGGCACAAAACCAATTTTTCAAGCACTCCATGTAGTAAAAAAAATGCCTTTAGAATGTGATACTAGACGATCGGGTTTATGGGATAACTGCCAGATTTGTTCAAGTCTAAGTCTAGTTCTTCCACTAAGTGGAAACAGTAAAACAAATTTCAAGGTTTTTCAAGGACCCAATGTACTTTTCACTGACTTTCAAGGCCTTGAATTTTGATTTTCAAATTCAGGCACTTTCAAGGAATTTAAAGGTGCGTGCGAACCCTGGAACCTTGCTGAACAGTAGAAGGAAGCTCAAGCAAACCAAAGGATGGCAGCTTGAACGCCATGTTGACAGAATAACAACAAGATTCCCGCCAAATATGATACAAGTGACCGGCAACAGAAGTGTCACACATTCTCTCACGTGAGAATAAATAATGGTAAATTGCCAAAAAACCAAAATAAATCAGTAACATTAGAGTGCGATCATCTTCCGCATCAAGAAGTACCTTTGATGATACCGTTTTCGATTTTAGGCTACTTAAGATTTTTAATAAAGATTAACTATTTTTTTCATTTTCCGGGATGTATTTTATAGAAGGCGCTTTAACTCTGCATTTGCGAGCCTTGTTTCGTCGATTATCAATCGATCACTATTGGTATTTAGCGAAACAAGGCATCTACCGAGGACGGTTTACGAAGAAAGGGAAAATTTTACGTGTCATCAATAAAGCAGTATTTGCTTTATCGAACAAGGTAATTTTCAAAGGCAGGGTGCTTTTAAAAATAGTTTGCGTCGATTACCAATCGACCGCTATTGATATTTAGCGAAACAAGGCATCTAGCGAGGACGGTTTTCTAAGGGAGGGCAAATTTCTCCTGTCATCTGTAGGCCAGTATTTGCTTTATCGAACAAGATAATTTTCGAAGGCAGAGCACTTATAAAAATAGTATGCGAGCCTTGTTTTGTCGATTACCAATCGACCGCTATTGGTATTTAGCAAAACAAGGCATCTAGCGAGGACGGTTTTTAGAAGAAAGGGCAAATTTGTCCTGTCATCTGTAGGCCAGTATTTGCTTTATCGAACAAGATAATTTTCGAAGGCAGAGCACTTATAAAAATAGCTTGCGAGCCTTGTTTCGTCGATTACCAATTGACCGCTATTGGTATTTAGCGAAACAAGGCATCTAGCAAGGACAGTTTTTAGAAGAAAGGGCAAATTTCTCCTGTCATTTGTAGGCCAGTATTTGCTTTATCGAACAAGATAATTTTCGAAGGCAGGGCACTTTTCAAAATAGTTTGCAAGCCTTGTTTCATCGATTACCAATCGACCGCTATTGGTATTTAGCGAAACAAGGCATCTAGCGAGGACAACTTTGGAAGGGAGGTCAAATTTCTTGTGTCTTCTATTTGTTTTTTTTTTTTTTGTTTCATCGATTACCAATTGTTTCATTTTGTTTTGTTTCGTTTCGTTTTGTTTCGTTTCGTTTCGTTTCGCGGATTACCGTAAGCCATAGGAGAGTGTGTATGATATTTTAACTTATTCTTTATCTCCCTTCAAACAATTCCAATCCACTTAAGGTAGTGCAATTAATTTGAAAAGTCTGTGTAACTAGTTGAAGCAGAAGATAGTTAGCTACATTCTGTAGTTTGTACTGTACTTCTAAATGACAAAGGTGGTGAGAACATGACTTTATTAGCAACTCATTTGTACTATTTTGAGACAACAACAACAACAACAACTTTATTACCCTTCTCCTAACAGAACAAGTTACAATAAAGGAAATGAAATTATAACTGACCACCCCTCCCTCCAATTTCCGTATCCTATTGGTCCATGCCCAACAAACTCATGTCCTAGGCAGTGTACATAGATTTGTGCAAACAGACATTCAACAGAAGGTAAACGCGCTGTAAGTTCTTGCCGCAACACAACTCAAGCATAAGTTACTTTAGTATTAATATTTTCTTTAAAACTCAAGTAAGCTTCTTGTTTACCTTTTGTTTTGTTGTTTTCTCGACAAAAAAGGCGACATTCTCAGAGCAAAGCAATCTCACATGTTCAAATGACTGCAGTACAAATATGCTTTTGACTTAAATTATACAATCTAATCATCTTCATTTGTTAGTTTGGCATTCAAAGAACATATGTACAATTAAATGGTTTAAACTTCTTCGAGATGATCGGGACGAAAGGTCACTCAGCGTTTCTGTACTCGCGCTCTCTTGAAGAGCTCTTCGGAGACCCTCTCAGATGTTCCAAAATTTTACTTCTCAAACAAGTGTCTTATCCGATCTTAACTCATCTTTTTTGTCACCTTTAAAATTTAACGTCGCATCAAGAATTCATATTGTATTCGTCGATGTAGGTTTCGGATGACACGGATTTGGCTGGAGCTTTCCTGAAATTGTCTTAACATCTTTTACAATTTTTCACATAAAAATACAGCTTGAAGAAGGGAAACTTTGTGAGCCACAAGCCAGAAGATGGCTTCTTGTCAGCTGCCATTTTGATTTCAATGTCTACATTGGCAGATTCATTCCTGCGGTTATCCTCATGATAACGGGATTACGGAACAGGCGCAGACAAAATGCCCCTCTGCTTTAATATAATAGATTAAGAATCCCAACAAGAAGGAGGCAGACCAGTAGACTTTTTACAAGTGTGGCTTACGACTTGAAGCCAGAGTTACCATTAAACAGCACCTTGACCAAGTGACCATGCTGCCTCCTTGCCCGTGGAACAGTAGTTTATTGAGTTGGACATTTAAACAGTCATGTCTTGTGTAACCTCTCATCCTTTTATTTTTGGCTGTGAGAAAGTTATCTCATTCTCAAGTGCTTAGTGGAATAATTCCACATTGATTATATTTAGATGGACCCACCTAAGGCCAAGAGAAGAAGACTGGATACAGACTATACATATGCATTAGGTTAGTGAATAATGTAACCTAAATCTTAGCAATTAACAAGGCTTTCCAAGGGATGGACTGGTGTGACTTTGTCGGTCGTTTGTCTGTCGCTTGTTTCATTAGGGACAAATGTTGCTGTCGCAAAGATAACAGGAATGGAAAGTGAATTGTTGCTGTGGCAAACTCGCTGTTTTAGGAGAAGATTGTCGCCTGTGTTTGGAGCCATGTCGCTTGTTGCTTCTACCCCTTGGAAGGCCTCATTAATATAATTGTATCATTGTAATAATCATGATAATTTATCAGTTCAGGATATCCATTGTAGTGCAATCACCTTGTTTCCAAGTACTGTGTATTAACCATGATAAGTACTCTCAATACTCAAGCTTTGTGCATTGGCATGTTGACTGATGTTAATACTGACATTTTTGCTGCAAACTAAGACTAAAGGTTGCGCAGGATACTTGCTCTCATCACGTATGTGTTTATTTAAAGAGCATGGAGAAACTTTGTTGACTGTTCCAGAAACACTTATAAATAAAGTATTTAATGCAATTTTAGCATAAAATTAAAGTTAATGTTTGCTAGCCATGGCTATTGGAACCTATATTAATTCCCAAGCCCTTGCAAGCACAACTTCCATATTAATAATTTGGAACCGCTCTCAAAGGACGATTTAATCATGTGATGCCTTTCAAATGTCCCATTCTCAGAAGGCTGCAAGTAAAATTATGACAGCACATTCAATTTAATTTTGATGTTATGGATACCGATGGCCTCTCCACCGAGGTCTTGCGATTGCTATTAGCCCAGAATAATCTGGCGATTACCGGCAACCGGGGTCAACTTATTGAGTGCCTCTCGCACATACAACCACAGCCGCTCCCATCCTGAACTTGCAACGCCGACGCAACCTACAGTGAAGCCCATGCAATAACTTCAATAGAGGAGCTAAATGCAGCCAAGAAACCTGTCCTTTTTCCCACCGTTGTAAACTCTGCAATGCCAATCACCACCCCCCCCCCCCCTGCCACCACGATGAGTCCACTGGAAAAGCTAGAAGCCAGAGTGATAAAAAGTCATTTCACCGCTGAATATCTTCATTCCCTTGAGCCCCAAACACCCGTCAACATTGCTCTATTGCAAGATTTCCTTCAATCCCACCCTGATCACAATTTTGTGTCAAATCTGTGCATAGGCCTAACTAATGGTTTCCAGGTCGGTTACCAGGGCAGCCGCCTTCCTAGAAATGCACCTAATCTCCCTTCCGCGAATGCTCACCCCCATGTCATTGAAGAAACTTATTTGATGAAGTTCAACTCGGTCGTTTAGCGGGCCCTTTGAATCCCCCCCTTTCTGTAATCTTCAAAACCGCCCTCCCGGTTTGGTCCCCAAAAAGAATAGCCAACAGTGGCGTACCATTTTTCACCTTTCATATCCCAAGGGATCCCCTCAGTTTAAATGTGAACATTCCCATAGAGGAGTTCACTCCCCAGTACATTCGGGTGGACGATGCTATTACCCTTATCCTCCAACATGGCCCTGGGTGTTTTATAATAATAATTTACTAGTTTATATAGCGCGTATTTACATATTCTGATCAATAGCGCTTTACAATCATATTTAAGAGAAAACGAAAATACATTACCTTAAAAATAAAATAGTTATAGATTATAAAAATACTTCTTAAAAAGATAAGTTTTAAGTCGAGATTTAAAACTGTTGAGTGATGTTGCTTGACGAAGCTCCACAGGTAGGCCATTCCAGAGTTTCGGAGCTGCTGCTGAAAATGATCTTGCTCCCAATGTTGTAAGTATCTTTCCCTTGGGATGGTCCAATAAGAGCTTACCAGTAGACCTAAGATTATATAATGAATTCGATTTTATACTAATAAGATCGCTAAGATAAGTTGGCGCCAGGCCATAAATACATTTAAAAGTCAAAAGTAAAATCTTATAATCAATACGCAAAGAAACCGGCAGCCAGTGCAGCTCGTAAAGCGCCGGTGTAATGTGAGAAAACTTTCCAATGCCACAAATAAGTCTTGCTGCTGCATTTTGAACACGCTGTAATTTAGCGATCTGCCCCTTTGGTAAGCCAAACAATAAACCATTACAATAATCAAGACGGCTGGTTATAAAAGCGTGAACCAAGGTAATTAAAGAATCCCTCGATAGGTATTTCTTAATACGTCTCAAGTTATGTAAATGATAAAATGCCGCATTACAAGCCTTGTTTATATGACCAAAATGGATATCCAGTCCACTTTCCGAATCGTTCCCATCCATCCAGATGATTGGAAACTCCTGGGAATGGTCTGGAAAGGTCGTTACTATTTCGACAAAGCTCTCCCATTTGGGTTCAGGAGTGCACCCTTCCCATTCAACCAGCTCACTGATGCCCTCGAATGGTTAGTAAGGCACCACCTTAACATTCCCTCCATTATTCACATTATTCACAATATGATTTTCATATATTCATTCTCATTATTCACATCCTTGACGATTTTTTTATTGTTCAACCTCCCCCCTCTTCCCTTTGTGCAACAACCCTTTGCCAAGTCCTCACCCTGTTCGAGGAACTAAACATCCCCCTAGAAACCCTTCTGCCCTAGTCAAGTCCTAGAGTTCATGGGGATTACTTTGGATCCTATAAATACGCAGGCAAGGCTCCCTAAGGACAAATTAACCCATGCACGGGGTATGCTTTCTGCCTGGTCCTCACGTAGGACCTGTTCTCTACGAGACCTTCAATCGTAGATTGGGACCTTACAATTTGCATGCAAGGTAATTTTGCCCGGATGTGCTTTCTTACAGCGCATTATAAATCTTACTCGGGGTGTACCTGAAAACAAGGCATGTCCTCATGTGGCAACTTTTCCTCAATTCCTGGAATTGGGTTGGCCTCTTCCTCCCCCCTTTTACTGAACCTTCTCCCCAAATCCATCTGTATACAGATGCAGCTGGTTCAATGGGTTATGGGGCTTTCTTCCAAAATGAGTGGTTTCAAGGTGAATGGGCCCCTCATCACCAATTCAACTGGGCTACTGGCATAAGTATAACCTGGCAGGAACTTTACCCCATTTACCTTTCCTGCATGCTATGGGCTCCCCACTGGGCTAACAGGTGCACCTGTTTCCACTGCGACAACCAAGCAGCTGTAGTAGTTTTGCCCACCAAGAGCTCAAAAGTTCCCCACATTATGGCCCAGGTTCGCCTAATCACTCTGCAAACTCTCAGGTTTAATTTCACTTTCACTGCTAAACATGTCCCGGGGTTAGATGACAGCATAGCTGATAGTTTATCTCGTTTTCAGATGTCCCGGTTATTCCCCCTCACACCAGCTGCATCG
This sequence comes from Pachyseris speciosa, assembly GCA_016490735.1. Taxonomy (NCBI): domain Eukaryota; kingdom Metazoa; phylum Cnidaria; class Anthozoa; order Scleractinia; family Pachyseridae; genus Pachyseris; species Pachyseris speciosa. The sequence continues at coordinate 514,225 of JAEMWC010000333.1, read as the reverse complement.
CCCACTCCTTGCCTGATCCCCCCTTTCCTGACGCGAGTCTGACCAACCAGGCAGCCCAGTACATTTTCCAATCCATTGCCACCTCGACTCGCCGAACATACTCTTCTGGGGAATGACAATTTATCTGCTTTTGCCTTCTCCACAAGCTCATTTCCCCTCGGAACCCATTTCTGCCTGCTCATGAATCTACCTTGATACATTTTGTTACCCATCTAGCCAACTCAGTCTGTTTCTTATGGCACCATTATAGTTTATCTGCCAGCAGTTAGAAATATGCACATAGAGTTTGGCTGTCCCCTGGAGTTTTCTTCTATGTCTCTCTTATATAAAACCTTAAGGGGACGCTACCCCATTACTGTTTCAATTCTTAATCAAATCTTTACCAAGCTTCGACATTTTCATTCATCCGACATAGATTCCTCCATGCTGTGGGCGGCTTTCACACTCACCTTTTTTGGTTTTTTGTGAAGCAGTGAATTTACTTGCAATGGCCGCTTTGACAGCCACTGCCATCATTCGAGGTCTGATATTTCCTTTGAACCAAACGTTGACAACCCAACTTCTTTTACAATTCTCATTAAGAAATCAAAAACAGACCCCTTCCGCGTGACAAACGTATGTGCCGTCACCTCTCTCCGGGACTATTTGCTTCAAACTCATGACCGTGGAACCTGCCAGCCTCTCTTCCAGTTCTCCAACGGGCGCAACCTGACCAGGGCAGCTCTCACAAACAACCTGCGAGCCCTCCTTCTTGTCTGTGGACTAGACACTACCCAATATGCCTCCCACAGTTTCTGCATTGGTGCAGCCACTACTGCTGGAGCGGTTGGCCTCCCCGACTGGCTCATCAAAGTGCTTGGCCGCTGGAAATCGGATGCCTATCAATCCTACATCATGACGCCCAATGAGACACTCCTTCAAGTCCCCAAGAACTTGGCTTCTTGCGTTACAAAACTGTAATGTAATTGACTTCCAGAACACTGTGATGTCTGGTACTATATGAGAACACTCGGTGTCTCATTAGTTTTAATCTTAAATCTTTAATTTTACTCTCCACTAAACCCAGCTCCCTCCCTCCACCGGCATCGTTATCACTTTGTTCTCTTTGGGGGAGGCAAGGATCTGCTCCCAGCCCTTGTGCCTTGGTGGAGGTAAGGTTCTGAGTCTGAAAGTATCACAAATTAATATGGACTTCGCACAGGGTCCACCTCGCTTAACTTGGCGGTTTGGGCGGGGAATTACTGCCTGTGGCACCCCTTCAGCCCTGTGTTGAAGCCCCGTTAAGGAGGGGGGCATATTGATCTTGCTGGACTGGCTTGGTCCAGGACTTATACCAGTCTCTATGCCCACCTTGCAGTACAGGCATGAGGCACACCCTTGGCATGGCACCATGTGTCGAGGCCCCTCATCCCCCGATACGGTCGGAGGGTCCTATCCCTTCCGAGCCTATGCCAGTGTATTTGTCGCCCAAACTTCTAATGAGAAGATTGTTATTACGTACACCATATTCACAAAGGGCGTATGCACGGGAAAAACTGGTACCTAACCATGAAAATGAGGCGTTATGGGATAAACAAATTTACAGAAACAGAGTTTCAGTAGACTTACAGATAGTTCAGTGCTGATATTGCTTTTCTTAATAAGCTTTGTGCAGAGTTCTTTTACATTATCAAGTTCCTTGGGATGTCCTCAAGTTCTAATGTTTATTGCTGTGTCCCTCTTTGC
>JAEMWC010000333.1:432500-507500 GCA_016490735.1 Pachyseris speciosa | reverse complement strand
GATGACCCGGGAATATCGTCCTTGGTAAGCAAGACGGACATGTTTACCTAGTCACTTCTTCGAAGGTCTGTAAACTTTATCCCATAACGCCTCGTTTCGACGTTTGGCCACTTACTCACCCCAATGAAATGTAAATTATTTTGTTATCAGTAATTAACATGTTTGATTGAAATCTTGTGGTATTAACTTCTTGTGCATTTCAAAAACACATTAATTTACATTTTAGGGGTTTGTTGCTCCCAAAACAATGCACTCAAATGAAAATTCAAAATGAAACCCCCCCCCCCCCCCTTCCCTTCCCATTTTCTTGAAGCTCCCGGTAATTACCAGGCCTTTTAAGCTGTTTTGTTTTCCATTCCAGATGGGAGTTTCAAAAATTTTGAAAATTGTACAGTAAAGTTATCACTAAAGACACAAAATGGACTTCATTAGAGGTCAGAACGAACACTACTTTTCTTGAGATTTTGATTTCAAAATATGGTTTCGGGCCTGTTAAGTTACTGGGACTTTTGAGAAACGGGCCCCCTGGACTAGCTATACAGCATGTGCACTGAAAGGCAGTGAATTATCATAATTAGATTCATAGCTCTAAAACTGCATTGTATCATTTTCAGAGACAAAAGTTGCAACTTTGTGTCCAGGCAAGTTTTTGTCTTGAATCTGGAAATTCAGGAGGTGATTCACAAGGGACATAAACTTTGCGTACTGTATTGTGATATGACAGAAGAGGAATTGCAAACTAGCTTTCTTAAAGAAAATCAAATGTGTCAAAGTTTCCTTTTTTACATTTACATTTTTATGCCCTTAGATGCCAGTCGATGGTACTCGGTCAAAAGAGGAATTTAGATGATATGAACATGCTCATAGGTGGAATTGAAATCAAACAGTCCAAGCAAATGAAATTGCTGGGGGTAAATATTGATAGTGATCTGAATTTTGGCAATCACATCAGAGAACTGTGTGTAAGGGCAAGCAAGGCTAAGGAACCTTATACCCACCCATGCCAAATTACAACTATTCAAAGCAGCTATTTTACCTCATCTGATGTACTGCAGCACTACCTGGCATTCCTGTAGAGCATCAGATAGGCGTAAACTGGAAAGGCTTCAGGAGAGAGCTCTACGAATGGTATTTAATAGGAAATCAGAGTCAAATGAGAATTCACTTACGCAGTCTAACTTGCCAACCCGGTATAACCGAAGGTTACAGGACATAGCGATTTTGATGTTCAAGGCCAAAAATAAACTTCTACCAGAGCATTTTCTGGACCTTTTAAATGTACAGCAAAAAACAGAAAAGCGCTATAACTTAAGGAATGCTGATTTTATTGTACCACGTTTTAATACTATTAAGTATGGGAAGCATTCCTTGAAATATTTAGGGCCTATGTTGTGGTATAAGCTGACAAAGGAGGAGCGTACCTGGAGCAGTTTAAACTCTTATAAACGACAAATAAGGAAGAAAGACTTGGCGATGTTGATCGAAAATGACGGATGCAAGAATTGTAATTTATGCACAAGCTGACGATATATTTACGTTCTCAGGATATGAATAGACTTTTCTCTAGATTTAATTCGCAAATTTTATAGGAATCTTAGTCATTTTTTTAAATCGTAATTTGTATATAGATGTATTTTAGTTTTTAACTTTGAAATTGTGTCACCAATTAGCGAAAGCTAGAACGACTGACACATGAATAAAGTTACTTACTTAACTTTCAGAAAGTCCTATGAAATTACAAAAAATGTCTGTCATATCACAGAAGAGGTTACGATCTGCCACTATGTCATTAAACCATTTACTTTACTGTGCTGCGCTTCTCAATGAGAAACTTGCTATTCTGCAGTTCTTACTTGAGCATCCTAAAATGTCACTGTCAAGTAGGCTGCTCCAGTAAGAACTATCTGCTTTAAAACGACAATCAAGATCTAATTTCATCTTTCACTAAAATCCCTGTTAAATTTCAGTTACGTGGAATCGACTCTCACTTTTCAGAGATTTGAAACTTTAAATTTGTTTCATGAATATTATCGATAGGCGAGTGCCCTGTGTGACTGTAAGTAAAATGGAATGATATACATACAGTAAGTTTTGATGGTATACCAGTATAAAGCATCACCTTGGCTCAGCTCACCATCTTTTTCTCCCTGTATACCTGCTGTGCTTACTGCCACATAACTGGAAGCCTGTTGACAGGCTTTCCCTGTGCTGAAGGACCACCATGTGACTTGTTGAAAAATATACCAGTACACTACATTCTCTCCTGATTATCCAATTATTTGTGAGCTTCCTTTCATTGGATTGGTTTTGTTTGTGATATTTTGAAAAGATGACCTTGATGAGTTGGAGGTTTATGGAAAAGAAGAGCAATCTGGAGTAAAGCTGACTTCGTACACTTTTGAAGTAAGTTTTTTTATATATCCTAAAGAAGGTAGTAATGCTGAAATGTTTGAAGTGTGTGTTCCACAAATTGTAAGTTTCTGTATGTTTTTCACAAGACCTTAGGGATATTAACTGTATACTTCAATATCACTTGTTTACCTCTTTGTTGCTCTGTTTAATATTATTATGTTTTTATTGAGGATAGCCAAATGAATAATTTTTGAACTAGCAGCACATGTGTATGTATAACATCAGTGATTTCCTTTTCCTAATTTGTATGCGTTTTCTTACTTTAGTCTGTCTCTGATATTTTCTTGTATGTACTGTAGAGCTATGCAATGGGTGCCATACCCTACCACAGGCTGCATCTTGGAATCTGAAGGCAAGGGGGAAGGGTGGGGGGGGGGGGGTCTTTGGTCTGGAATTCTGAAGATGTGGGGTCGATTTCCATAGGGTGAAAACAGGGAGATGTTTGCTTGCTGATCTGTTGACTTTTCTAGTCCTAAATCAGGCAGAAATACAATAACACAATGTACACATATGGTAAAGATCGATCACTCAGGCTCACACGGATGAAAGGAGATCAAAAGATGATGGTTGAGTAGCAACCTACAAAATAATGTCCTTCACTAAGTCAAAGATTCAGTGGTCAGATTAACACATTATTAAAAGAAACTTCACATTTCTTACTACTTCTGTAAAATTATAAATAAGAATCAGAGATCTTCAAGTGCAATAAAATTGCAAAGAAGGCTCACTCTAAGCTTGGTTATGTTTTTAGTCCACTCACTTCACTCAAAAATTTGCATAGCAAGGCATTCACTTTACTGCCAATAAAATCATCTTAAATATTGTCATTTTAAAAGCAGTGATTTTTGTTTCTTTAAAACAAGCTTTTTTAAATAACATATTTATTCATTCAACACAAAGAACACTACTTGCAATTATTTATGTCACTTGCATTATCATACTTACCTACACGACTGACAGTACTTGGTGTTTTGCACTTAAGTGCTGTATGTAGAAAAGAATTGGACTGGGACTGGTCCCTTGAGACTTAAGGGACACAAATACTTAGAAACTGCCACACCCATGTTTGGGGCTACAAAGTGACTGTGTTTGTTTAACAACTAACAAGGAAACCAAAGCAGGAGAAGATGTGCGAGAATTGTAAGTTCTCAGTTCAGTTTCTGGTGTTCTTCTTTAGTATGCCAACAAGATAGCAAGTTCGTCTTAACTTTTTTAGTTTGACTATAGTAATGCTGAACTGTTAAGTTCAAGGACTTCATCTCGAACAGAAGTTTGAATCACTTGGACTGCTTACAATTCAGTACCTGTACTACTTACCATACTTACACCACTTACAAAAGAAAGAAAAAGTAAGGAAAAAGAACATAAAAGGCCAATGTTGGTAGAACTCTTTTTTTTAGTATAACCCTTCACATAATAATATGAATGAAAATTCAAATTCCAAGTTTCACTTCTTCAAAAACTATTTTTCACAATTAAGGGGATGCCTGTAGCCTCACTAATCTTTGCTGTTGGGTCATTCCATGGTATGTCGTCTGTTGCGGAATCTACATTTCAGAGCCTTTTGGTATGGTATATCTTGAAATCTACACTACAGAGCAAAATGATACCACTTCTGCATGGTAGATGACTATTAGATCTATACACAAGAGTAAGTTAATTCATGCTGATTCAGATGATTGGAAGGCCATACTAGGTTATATGGCTGTTGCGGAATCTACACAGAAAATTCTCTAATTTCATCACACCATATTCAAATTAGAAGTCCTCTGAATCTGGAATAAATGTAAAATGTCTGTCTGCTTTAGCGTAAAGGGTTTTTTATCTTTCTTATGCAAATGCCAAAACATTTAAATTTAATTGCTCACATTGCCATCATAATTATTAGTTCATTTTAAACGATGGTGCTGTTGTGGAATCTACGTTGTGGAAACGACCTCAGGTACTTTATCAATGCAACAACAACAACAACAGCCAAGCAGATAAAGAACAAATTTTGACATGACTTACAAAGTTGCCAAGCCAACTAAAATTACCAGTAATACTCTATAAATGTGAACTATGCATGCTCAGTAATTTGCTAGGGCCAGTTCTCTTAACATTGACCAAGAATGGTAAGCAGTTTAAAGAAGTTATAAATTAAGCCACAAAACAGTAGATCCTGCTCAAGATGCATGTATTTTGCTCCCACATGAAATCTGCTACCATATTATATCATTTTGTTTCACATTATTGAAAATGTTAGAGTTAACTCACAATAGTTGTAGATTCCGCAACAGAATTGTAGATTCTGCAACAGACAAACAATCATTTTTTGCCCTTAGTAGAAAACATCCATGATATATTGGTGTAGCACAACTTAACTCTAGGTAAGAATTAGAACTTAACAAACTGGGTTAAACTTTTTTTAATTTGTTCACTTATAAAGATACCTTTTTGGTGTCAAAATGTTGCAGAATTTACATTTTGCTAGTGGAAGGCAAATACTGCTTAGCTGTAATGACAATAATAATAATAATAATAATAATAATAATAATAGCTATAATAACAACCTTTATTTACCCTCGGTAGTATTTATAGCACAAAGGCTAGTGGGGCCGAGCAAATACAGAAACAAATAAAGTCAAATTAAATCAACTGAACTCAAATCAAATGAAATCAAATCAAATGTTGGTTTTTGGGGAGAGGGGAAAACCGGAGTACCCGGAGAAAAACCTCTCGGAGCAGAGTAGAGAACCAACAAACTCAGCCCACTTATGACACAGAGTCCGGGAATCGAACCCGGGCCACATTGGTGGAAGGCGAGTGCTCTCACCACTATGCCAACCCTGCTCCCCTGAGCCAATGAGGTTGACCTTGACTACTTGGTTTAGAAAAAGGACCAGTATTAGAAAGTATCTAGAGGTCTTACTAAAAATTTCATCTTTTAATTTTTTCTTAACCAGACAAGATATTTGTAGATTCTGCAACAGCTATTTCATGGTTGTTGATAATTAATTATCATTTATGCAGGCATGCCGACTTGTCTGTGTAAAGCAGCTTTTGTAATGTAAAGTTGATACACTGTACTACAATTTAAAACATATCTGGGGCTAGTTTGAAGACATTTTAAAAACTGAAGTCCAGCTAAAAAATACTGTGGAATGACCCTGTTTTAAACACAACATCAATATGATGTTGTTTCTGAAGAATATGAAGCTAGTTCACATGGATAATGAAAAGCTGAATACAAGGTTTACCTTTTTAAATGTACAACACTTAGAGGATAACAATATCAATGATAACAATGGGATAACAATGTAGTTAAATTTGTTGTTAAATTTGTGTTGCTTGTTTTCTGAAAATTATATTTTTTGGCAGAGAAAAAAGTAAGGAAGTCAAACAGGAAATTCCAAAGGGGTTATCAACAAAAAGGGAAATTTTGAAAATGAGGGCAGTTACTAATTATGGAATCTGGGAGCATGGGGTGGAGGGCTGAGTATTTAGGAATTTGCAAAGGCAAGTGGGGGTTAAAACATTGATGCCACCCATGGTAGGGTATGGATGTTTTCTGGAATCACCCAGTCCATTGTTTTTAAATAACATTGTCTTGATTTGTGATTATTACAAATCAAGCCTTATGTTATTTGTCTGCTACTTCATGTATTTGTCTGGCATGAAAAAAGTGTCAATAAAATGTAAGATTCAGTTATCACAGTGTTGCACTGATTTCATGTGTTTTTTTATACAATTTTTCTGCAGTCATTTTATTTCTCCTTTCTTGTGCTGAAGTATAAATTGAATTCCTCAGGAAGTTTGTTGTGTGTGTGTTTTGTGCCAGGTGTGTGACAGTTTACTTAACATTGGACCATGCACATGTGTTGATATGGGAGAGCCTGCATTTCTCTCGGTAATTCACTTTTCACTTTATGTAACTTTTTCATTATTAATAAATAATATCTACAGATTGAATAAGGTCCAAGATTGTAAACTATGCATTTGCCTTGGCATACACTGATGTCATGATCTGAATGCACAGTTTGCTCATTGTTTGTTCTAACTCGCTTTTATTTGTTTGTTCTTTACACATGTGTTCATCATTGTCTGTTAGGAAGAGGTACGTAGCAATTGTCACCTTATTTTCATTACATCTTATAATACTGTCTACATTATAGTTCCAATGATATTGAGGAGTGACAAGCAAAAAATTGCTGCCATCTTAGAAATGGTTACATTTTAATTTAATTTAGGCATTTATTTTTTGGGCATAGTTTTCTGGTGGCAAGGACTTGGATTTAGAGCTGGTTTCATGCTCTGGATATGGAAAGAATGGAGCACTATCAGTTCTTCAGGTAAGCAACTTGTTAGTGCTTGGTTTATTTTTTCTGATTTTCACTAGTGACTTAAGTTTGACACTTCTCAGGTGTTGATGAATGGAGTTTCTGTTTTGTGAATTTCACAGGATAACCATATTTTTAGTGATGTTAATCAATCAACACTTTGTACGAATTAAAAGTGCTGATGGAATTTTTCAAGTGAGAGTCGTAAATCAGAAACACAGAAAACAACTGCTCCTGTCAATTATAACTAAGATTAGTGAACAGACGAAAAGTTGTCACAAATATATGTAACAGGTGCCAAACATGACAAAGCACCTGCAAGTACCTACAAATAGTTTATACTACCTTCTAATTGGTAACAGAAAATTCTGCACTCGCAAGTAATTGGTTGACAAACACCCCTAGTCAAGAGTATTGTGGAGCCAGAGCAAAGTGAAAAAAACTGCAAATGACCTCCTTTTGCATAGATAAAGCAGTCATAACACATTTAATGTTGATTGTTTCCATGATATAAGTGTTCAAAGGAATGGTTCAAATAAAATTTACTAAGCTTTATATGACTCACGGTACATGTAATAAACTGTCTAGTGATATGGTCTTTAAATTTATTTGCCTGTATAAACTTTATGCTTATCTTGTTGATTGAAAAGATTTCCCTTTCTGTGTACCAGTGCATAAGTTGAACCCCTTCTTTAAGCTACTGCCTGATGCATTTCTCTACATTATAACTGGAGTTAGTTATCATTGTTTTAATAGAGAAGTGTCAGGCCTCAAGTTGTCACAACATTTGAGTTGCCAGGCTGTGTGGACATGTGGACAGTACTGTCAACTGATCAGGTCAGCAAAACAAAAATGACCAAGGGATGTTAGTTTCTTGAATATATATAATTATAACAAGTTAAATTGGCTAAATGTTCTAAATCTTTTTTCTTGTGATGGATGTCTGGGTTTAGTGTGTAGAGGCACTACAATGTTAACTGTGTAGTGACTTAGGGAACATTGAGTTTTGTTCTTATTATTTATCACATAGGTGGCCATTGGTTAAAGATATTCAGTCATTCATTGCAAACCATTGCTATACACTTAGTCTTGCAAGTATTTTAAGCTGGCATGTTTTTCTAGGGCATTATTTTTAAACACCTCTGTCAAAAGTTAAATGCTCTTTTATTTTTTATTTGGGTATTCATACAATCCATTTGTTTTGTTTTAATTGCAGTGAGAAACAACATGTTATCTAAAGAACAATTAACTTGATCTTCTTTTTTGGTGTTTTTATATCAATACAGGGAGACAGTTGTCATCACTCTTTCTTGTTGCTGAGTAGAGAGGATTCTAGCATGGTAGGCATTTCTTTAACAACCCACTTTTCGATAATACTGTTTTAATGCAAGCTGTTTACAAACAAGACACTGAAATAAAGTTTTACAACAAAGACTTAAGGCTAATGATGGGTTACTTGATTAAATGATTACATGATTAAGTGATTATGAAGCAAGACTAAAAGAAAACAATAAATGCTACAAAGTTACTAATGAAATACAATAAACTGACAATAGGAAACACTGTTAATTAAAGATTCATTCAGGAGAGTGATTACTAAACACACACACACACATACATGTATGGGTTATTGGCCAAGCGTGAGGTCAAGATGACGGGTAATTGGCCAAGTTCTTTTTTGAGTGTTTATGGACTGAGATGAAGTCGAGGTCCATAAACACACAAAAAAAGAACAAGGCCAATATCCTGCCATCTTGACCGAACAAGCTTGGTCAATAAAGGATTTATTATATGACTCAGAGGAGGCTATTAAAAGAATTCAAAATAAAACGCGGGACGAACGGGCTATCCTGAGCGGTCAAGATGGTTCCATCTTGACCTCATGGGTAGCCAATCACAACAGGAGAATTGATTCATCTTGAGTGTTGAAAGAGCCAGTCATATAAAAAGTGGTATTATTGTTTACCTCTTACAGACAGTACTGTTCCAAAGTAAGTTGCCCATTGTGTTGCGTTTCCTACGTGATGCGAATTGCATCAGCTGCTTTGCAATTCTTGTCACGTCAGAGTTGCTGAAGTGAAAATTTTGACATAAATTTCAGATGAGTTTTGCATCGAGTACATTACAAATGCAGCTATTATTTAATACACACAGCATCATTGAGGTCATCATGAATCAAAATGGTGCAGTCCTCTTGTAACCAAAATGACAAATTTTCTAAATTTGTTAGCCAGTTCGACACAAATTTTGATTTCAGATCACAATTTGCATAAAGCCACAATATGTAAGTTGAAACCTTCCACTGAACATGACAAAAAAAATTCACTCGTTAATACACACTTCAGAAGCCAAGAAAAAATTCTAAGCAGAATGGAGTTTATACCATTTGTCTTTTTGCATGCCTATCAAAATGGCACTGTCCTTGTGAAAACAAAATGAGAAGATTATTCCAAAAGTTGTGTATTTTGGCTCAGATGAATTTACATACCGGTAACTTCAAAACAACTGTAGTGTGACGTTATCCTTTGGACTTCACAGTTTCCTTTAACCAATAAAAACACTGCCACATAATGGTATTTTGCACTTTGCTGCACAGGAAAAAAAGACTGAAATCTGACATGATCTATAACTCGGTATACTTACAATATCCTGAGTAATTACCATACCCTACCATATACAACTAAGTGAAGTATGATTGTGTGGTTGAGTGTAGTCCTGAGAAGGACTGTTTGTTTTGATATTGACTGAGGTTTCGACAAACTGAGCAGAAGTCATCGTCAGAGTCAAGTGATTTGTGTAACGTCAGTAGATGGTTGATTTGATCAACAAAGTCATGATGTTATTGGTTGTTTGTCAGTTTAGGGGTGATTATTTTCAACAAACTTCATTGACAAGAAATGTACATTATGGTAGGAAGAACTGACAACAAATACAGTTCAAAAACGAAAAAGGAAGACAGATTACTATCAGAAACAAGGTTGTACAAACAGAATACCATTACTATAAAATTAAAATTAAGTCAGATGAAAAACCAGTTAGTTGTCAAGGAATAAAAAATGACAGTGTATAATTAATTGAGCTGAGACAAGTTGCAAATTGTCAGATTTAACATATTAAATCTTCTGTCTTGTACCTGCTAGCTATTTTGCAAGTAAGATCATTAAAGGAGAGCGAGTTGCATTGTAACTTGTTAATATAGATACAGTGGCGCATGTACAGTAAGGTGTAGTTGAACTTCTTTATCATACCGGGATTAAATTTGTTGGTTGGGTTGGACAAGGTCCAAAAGAGACGTTCCACAGGAGATGGATTGAAATTTGCTTGGTTGTTTCCATTGAACCACTGCACTACGTGAAGCACAAACCTTTGTGTAAAGGGACAATCTGAAAATGTGTGCATTATTGAGTCCTGTTAATACCTTGCCAAAAAGAGTAAGGTTTCTTGAGCTCCACCTATCGAGACTTGTTTGCAACTTTTGCACTTTAAGATTGAAATTCAAATGGTCATTTTGATTTTGGTCGTAAGAAAAGTACATTCCTAGAATGTTAATAGGGTTTAATAGGGTCCCTTGGCCATGACAACTGTAACAGAGTAGCTCTATTTTTGCTCCATTTCCCAAGCCATATAGCTTCGATCTTTTTAACATTCAATTTCAAACTGGAGACGCTCTCAAAAATATTAATTACATTAAGTGCTCTTTCTGCAGAAACAACGTCCACACAGAACAGATTTGTGTTGTCTGCAAACTGGCTGATTTTAACTTCATTACCATATAAATCTATTCCTTTGATCTGTTTACACTGCCAATGTTAGGTTGGCAATACTTCAGCACCTAGTATGAACAGATAAGGTGACAAAGGGCAGCCTTGTCTGACACCTAGTTGGTTTGAACCATTTTGTTGCATGACCGTTGTTTAAAACGGTAATTTTGATGCTGGTGTAAAAAATTATGATCCACCTTTTGAATAAAAGATCATTTCAAGGTGTCAAGCTTTTTTGACATCAAGAGACAATAAGATACCCGATTTTTCTTCTGTCTTTGTATACTCCAAGATGTCGTCAATGAGCCTCAAGTTCTCGTCTATATATCTACCTTTTATGAAGCCAGTTTGGTCCAGATGTACTAATTTTGGTAAAACTGTTTCTATACGTCTTGCTAAAACTTTGGAAGCAATTTTATAATCTATATTAAGCAAGGTTATCAGTCTCCAGTTTTGGAGATCCAGATGATCTGCATCCTCTTTGGGAATCAATGTTATTACTCCTCGTTTTTGAGAGACAAACATTTCGCCCAGCTCTTAAGCAGCATTAAAACTTTTTAATAAATATGGACCAACTACATCAAAGAAGAACTTATAGAATTAGATGGTGAAACCATTTTCACCAGGAGATTTGTTTGATTGAAATAACTCTGATGCTTTTTTGCATTCTTCAATACTTATAGGTCCTGCTAGGCTGCTTTGTTCGTTTTCAGAGAGCTTTGGAAATTCTAAATCCATTACAAAATCCTGGAAATTGTCCTGTGATGTGCAAACTATTGAAGTATAAAGATTATCGTAGAACTATTGAATGGCATTTAGGATCTGATTGTTTTTTAATGTTTGCTCATCATCAACATGAAGTCCAGTAATTGTTTTCCTATTGTACTTTCTCTTTTCTAAGTTGAAAAAATACTTAGTAGGTTTTTCTCCCTCTTATACCCAGCGGCATTTTGAGCAGAATATTGCTGCCTTTCCTTTACACATATAAATTGAGTACATACATACATACATACATACATACATACATACATACATACATACATACATACATACATACATACATACATACATACATACATACATACATACATACATACATACATACATACATACATACATACATACATACATACATACATACATACATACATACATACATACATACATACATACATACATTACACAGAGTGCATCTTGGACTTTAATATTTCCCACATGTTCGAGGGATGAAGTCTTAGATTAATGTCACATATTGATCATTGTCAAGCAGAGTATTAATAAATGTCCAAAATCCCGGTCCTCTTGGATTCAGTTCAGTTATTGACAAGCACAGAGAGATAGTGTTATGATCAGGTGCTGTTGATGTGTGAATTCCCATGTTTTCCACCAAATGCACCATATTTTCTTCTACAAGAAAGAAGTCAATCCTTGACTTTACATGTAGTCTGCGAGTGGTACGTAAAGGCATGTGATTTTGGGTGCCTCATTCTATAAACGTCTTTTAAATCAAAAATTTCCATAATTGTGGTTAGAAGCATGTTTCTGAGAGGGTTGATTTCCAGGTCGCTCCATCTTTTTTGTCCTTTTGGCTAATGTTTTGTCCTTTTGGCTAATGTGCAATTCCATTCCCATCCAATAATAAGGTTGGTTAATTTGGTTTTGGCAGTGATTCAGTTGTTAAGGTGTTGGAGGAATTCTAGTTGTTCTGAGGGACTATTTGGAGCATAAATATTACACAGAGAGATTTTCATGCCATTTAACTGCGTGGAGATCAAAACAATCCTCCCCGTTTCATTACTAAATGAATATTCTACTTTGCACTTAGCACCAGGTTCTAATAATATGCACACACCTCTGCTGTGCCGCGTCCCGTGAGAAGAGTATTTTGCCTCCCCATTCTTTTTGCCACATTAACTTGTCTTGTGAATTAGAATATTAAGTTTCTTGAAGAAAAATAAAATTTGTTTCCTTATCTTTTAAATATGAGAAAATGCTCCTCCTCTTAACTTAGTCTCTTATACCTCTGACATTTAAGGAAATAATTTTAACTTTAAAACTACTTTGCATTTGATGCTGACACTAAATTTGAAGAAAATAAATATTGAAGAAACAAGCACAAAAAACAAAACTACAGTAAAATACGATTACAAGAAAAAGAGAGTCAAACAGTCACTTATCAAGTTCCAAGTGGTGTCCTCCCTCACAAAACGATAAGAATCGTAGGTTTGGAGTCCTAACGTAAATAGTTGGAAAGCAGTTATAGGTTCTCTAGGCCATCTTCACATGTAATTTTAATAGGTCTTCCGTCTGGGAATGTTTTGATGAATACCTTTCCGTCGATTGTCCAAATGCTCTGCAACAAATCTTCATCCCTTTTAAGAGTGACCAGTCTGACTAAATTTCCTTGCTGGGCAGCAAGATTTTTGTTGATGTATATACGATTTGCTTGCACCCTAGCAGCAGCTGAAGCACTGGAAATAGTGTGTTGTTTGTAAATAGCCAATTTGACTTTATGGCTTACAAAACATGCGACAATACGTTTGGACTTTTTCCAAGTCTATGGCATATATCAATATCTTCGGGCTTCATTTCAACTTCTAAAAGCATTTTCCAATTTAAGAACAACAGCCTCGTTGCTTTCAGATAGGCCTTCTGGTATTCCTTCGATCTCCATGCTGTTTTTCCATGAATATTGTTCTAAAGCATCCATGCAATCATACAAATTTTCAATGTCTTTGTCCTGCTCCTCAACTTTCTGTTTCATTGCATGTAGTTCTTTTTTAATTGAACATTTTCTTTAACTGCTGTGTCTAGATTCTTCTTCATGTTTTCAATTTGACTTTCCTGCTTCTTAAACAAAGATTTTAACTCCGATACTTCTGTTAGCAAGTGGCTATGTTCTTTAAACCATTGGTGCCCAGCCGTTTTTACCTTTTCGAAGTGATTTTCCACCTATAAACACTCCATAGCATATGGTGACTCTTGATTGAAACTCCCATGGAAAAGTGGTGCTGTCCTAAGGCACTGGAAGCTCAAGGTTTCTGAAAACGTCATTCTGATGTAGCTATTTTTCATCTGTGGAGCTACAAGGACGTCCAAAGTTCGGTTTGCTTGCGATTTTTGCTAAGTTTACAACCATTTTTCATCTTTAGTGGCTGCCTGATGAGCATCATTAAGCGTGACTGTAGCTAAGAGTCCACTTTCTCAAAGAATTGAGCTAGGTGATGTAATTTGTTGTCGAATTTGGCTTGTTACACGACGAGTTTGGAATTTGGTCAGTCGGACACTTAGTACCTTTGGGACTTGACTATTGATGTATTTCTCGACCTACCGATGCATATTTTGGAATTTGTGAGCACTGAAGATGACCACAAGCACCAATTTTTGGCGGTAGGTCAGAGTGGCTGTAGACTTAGTTTATATGTGAAAGAATTGGGGGAAGGAACGGGTGCTGTCAAAAATTCTCGTTATTTCCCAGCATGCAATGCAGTCGAGATGTTGAAAATGGCGGAAAGGCCCGAATGCACTGGAACAAAGGGCCGTATCTACACTCGGGAGAAGAATATTAACAAAACAAGCCTTTTCTAAGCTAGAACAAGGACTGAATTTTGTTATGATGGTTGAAGTTTGGTTTTACGATGATTTCTTTAAAAAACGTAAAGGCAAAAAGGGGAATTTTCGTGGTTTCTCTTTGACGTTAAAAACGGTCAGTTTCGTTCTTGTCCAAACTCAAAAGGCCATATTTGGTAAAAACCGCTACGTTTCTTGCGTTTATTGGATATCCAATTTAAAGGACATCCCATTTTGTGCTCACAACTGACAGTTAAAGGAGCACTGTCACCGGGATTTTTGCTGTTTTTGGTTCAATTCTGCCAAAATTACTGCCTTTTATCTGTTATCGTGCAAAAAATGCTTCTACAGAATCAACAAGATGAATTCCAATGAAATTTTAGCAAGAAGAGCTAACCATGATAATTTTTTTGGTTATTTTTCAATGCATAGCTTGAAATTTTGAAAAAACTGGCAAGTTTTTTCAAATTTCAATCCATTTCCATCCTCGTCATCTTACATGGAATACAGATGTTTATGGTGTCAATGCAGTACTACAGTCTCTGGCAACAAAACTAGACCATTATTTTAAGGTTTCCACTGATGCATTGGCAGTTTTAAGCTTTTTAAAGTGATGGTACAATAGCGTGACACTGCCCCTTTAAGGCAATATTCGTGCGATTGAGAACGTTACAAGGTATTGAAGCATGGGAGTCTTGTGCGGCCGGTTTTGGCCGACACGGGCGCCAATGGGTTAAACAAGTTGTGCACTGTAGACTATATATCAATTAAAACAGTGTGTATACCAACCAAGTTAATTTCTTCGTTGCCACGTGGGATGCTGTCTTCCTCCGCCATATTGGGGCGTTTGGCTGCTGTGGCCATTATTTCCTGCTCTTCGGTCAATCCTCTTTCTCCTCTCTTATTTTTTTTGCCCATCCAAAGCTTTGTGATGACTAAGAGCACATCTCTTCGACTTCATGTGTTAAATGCCGGTTTTAAGGTTAGCCGAGGGCTGGACTCGCAGACCATCAAAAAACATGGCCAGTCCATGCGTGCTCTCAGTTTAGGGGTGATGTTATTGGTTGTGAAGACTGTAACTGTGGTGGTGCATTTTAGTCCATTTTTTGTTAGTCAAATGTCTGTAGCTGGATTAGTAAAATTAGTCAGTTTGTCAATTGTTGATATCATCAATAGGTCGTTTGTTGGATGTGGGAAGTTGTTGGCAATGGTTCAGTGGTGTCTGTTGTAAGTTAGTAATTAAAACCAACTTTCCAGTGTGATCCGTTGGTGGTAGTTAGCACAGTAGGTAATGCAATTAGTAGAGTCCCAGTTGATTGATCCACAGAATGGGTTAAAATTTACGCATCACTGCTCCATCTACTTTCGTCAATAAACATCATCAAATTCCTTCCTGCATGCAGAAGGTGCAATAGTACACGAGCATGGGCGAGTATGCTTGCAGTGTGAGGTAGAAAGAGTGTCGAGCATAAAATTGTTTTTATCCAGCGAAGAAGTGTTGAGTCTAACTATGGACTTAATGAAACACTAATGACATTAATGAAAACATGCAGTTTAAATTGTCTTTAAAGGACATGCAGTTTAAATTGTCTTTAAAGGACAATGGGCCACAAAACTACATTATTCAGTTATATGCCAGCAAGTCTAGTGATTAATCTACCCCCTTAGAGCTTAACCCATTGGCACCCATGCTGGCCAAAACCGGCCATGCACAACCACGTCCCTTGTACCGCTTGTGATGTCATCAGTTTTAATGCTCATTGACAACTTTTACATGTAGCATGTGTAGGGGGAAGAGATCTTTCAAACCATACCCAAATGAGCATGATTCTGTCCAGCAGGTTGGAGAAAATGTGAAAAAACCAAGTGACGTTAACCCGAAAATTTGAATGAAAATCTTGTTCCACTACCCACCTGCACTTCCTTCCACCTAATCCTATGATCCTAAAAGTTTTCCACAAATCTTTTCCCACCGAAAGGAAGCCCAGGAAATGCCCAGCAAGAGAAAAAGAAAACGAAGCAAGAAAAGCAAAAGAAAAGGGGAGGAGAGAAAGGTCTCGAAATTTTGCTTTCTGTGCATGCCCGATCTTGGAAAGCTAATATTAAGCATCAGGAACAAATGTTGGGATGAATTCCACCAGCAAACAGAGTTTTGGGCAGTTTTGGTTCTTTTTGGCTAGAATCTGGCCAGAAAACAGCTTGACAAGCTTCAAAAGGTTTTTTTCGGCAAAATGCTCGGTTGTCAATGGGTTAAAATACATTTGTAGGCCATTCATTTCAAGGGCTTACTTTATGTTATAATTTCTTTGTTGTTTTTATCCCTGATTATGTTCCAAAGAAAAAAGAGTTACCTGAAATGGTTATAGTATGCAATAAAACCAAATTGATATACATTTTCCACTTCAGGCTTTTCACTGACTTCTATAAAAACTCAGTCTCAGTTCATCAGAAGACTACAGCAACTACAGAGATGCATCAAACCTGATCACCACTTCAGTGCCGCCAAATTTAGAACTGACAAAGATGCAAATTGAAAACAACTGCAATATACTGAAAAATAGTTCACCTTGTAGAAGGATAAAAGGAAAGTTCTGTAGCAAAACTTAAAGGCAACAGCTACAGTAAATGTACCTGGTGTAGTTAAAAAAGCTTCTCATATCTTGAGGTGTTATTTGTTTTAGGGCTTCGTGAACTGCTACCTGCAGACTGTCTTTCAAAAGTTCATGGTACTCAAACCGTCTGAAGATTGTCTTGAGTTTGTTAAACACATATTTGGCAGGATTAAACTCTGGAGAATACGTCGGGGTAATAAACTGCTGTACAGCCTGTGTCATCTAACCATTCATCAAGGGCTTACCCAGCATGGTGATGATGAATAGGTGCGTTGTCAATGATGAGATGATTGGCGTAACAGAACACTGAACAGTTTACCATCAAGAAGATAAACATAAACTGCTTCTTCAAAAAAGTTAAGAAAAGTAAGGGCATTACTTGTCCCATCAAGTGTGTCAGCATACACAATGCCAATTTTTCGAGACCACACATCAAATTGAGTGTGATATTGGGAGAATTCGCATATCGCACAATGTCAACCACGGGAGTACCAATTAACAAATGGCTGTAATTTGGTAAGAAAAGTAATCCCCAACTCATCAAAGAACTTCAGCTAATAATTATAAGGGTCCACCAAACATGTTTGTGAATGTGCTTATGGAGGTCACCACAGTAGTGATTGAAGGTAAGTTACTTTTCAGAAAGTGAACAAACTCAATATCATCTGATTTATGTGCTTTACTCCAGCCGCTCAACTATTAACTTTTTCATTTCTGTTGTCACACAAATCTTTCCAAATTTTTTGCACAGTGTCATATTTAAGCTTAACCCTATTTTCACTCGTAATCAAAGAAAAACTTCCTGGAAATAAACCTGTGACAAAGTCTCCTCCTTTTTCAATGATGTATAATTTTCCTTCTTAAGTCTATGTTCCAGGCTTTCCTGCGAACATAATCTTCCCCGTTCGCTGAACTCTGTCATGACATAGCGTCAAACACTGACATCAGCCGCCTTCTGTTGATCGAAACATACGCACGGGAATGGAATTTGATGACGTTCGTTGATGAAGGTGGGTGGGGCAGTGATGCGATAATCAAAAAACCCATTCCGTTGATTGGTGGTTTTTGTAGTAAATGGTGCTCAGATGCTTTTTGTCTTAGTTGCATTACTCTAAAGTTCCGGAGTACATATCTGTTTCTGTGGGGGCATGAACTCGCTAGCTATGTTACATAGATACAATCTCTTGAATGTAACACATTCCCATATAACAACCATCCATATTTTACTGCATGTTCTTTTAGTTTTAATGGTCAATCGTCAAAGTTACCTGCTGAGTGTGGTCCCATAATTTTGAAACATACAGTACAAAACAGCACTGTTGCAGTAAAATGGTGATTACTCCTGAAACCTGAACTCCTGTGCCTCATCAGCTATCATGCAATAGAAATCTTGAGCTCATAATCTAATTGTTAAATAATATATAGATTTAGCCAAGCCTAAAAGCGGAGCTCCACGATTATAATTTTTTTTTTGCCAGTACTCGTATTGAACAGCTTCGCATGGCTTTCCTTGCGCCAATATTTTACGCTTAGAGAAGTCAACAGGAATTGACCTCGGTTCAAAACCTCAAAACATTAAAACATTACAAGAAAACAATACATGACGTGTATGTTTGTTCGAAAACAAATTTAAGCAATCAAAAAACAATGAAGCATTTTCATCCAACATCATGTTGGACAAGCATGTTTGACCGTTTAGCCACATCTCTCAACATTGTATTTAAATGGCTTTCCATGTTTGATCTCGAGATCAAACATTTTCAGCCAACATTTTCAGCCAACATTTCACACCCCCATTAGCCACCCCAACCAACAAACCGTGCACAGCAGGTAAAAATCAACCAAACAATGTCGAAATTTCAGCGATAATATGCAAAAAATCGTTCTGTGGACACACTATGTCTGGTGTTTGGTCAAACATTTGTTTGTACGTTTAGCCAACCAACGTCATGTTGAACAAACACGATGTTGGATGAAAATGTTTGATCGTTTAGCCAGGGCTTTAATCCTTTTTTATGAGGACTAGTCAATTGTGATTACGTGTTAATAAGATAAGGGCAAACATTTCTTAATGCTGTTGAGGCACAGACATTGAAAAACAATCAGCCAAGCAGAGTAAAATAGTTGTTCGCTTGCAGGCACAACAACAAAACAAACAAACAATTCAACTACTTCTTTGCATACAAAACAAGTAGAGATGATGGTTATTTATGTCTAGTTGAGAGAAAAATATAAGTTTCATTTCTGAACAAAAGTAACAACAATTAAACCAAATGTTATGCTTCAATTTATTTTATTTACCTGTGTTGTAGAGGTTCTTGAAAATACGTATCCACTTTAGTAAAAACACAAATCACCAAAAATAGCAAGCAGTTTGTCCAAAGGAAGAACTTCTTCCACTAAGTTTGAGCTACTCGTTCCTCCCATTAATACCGGTGAACTGTTAACTGACCTTGGTGAGCTGCAAGATGCCACGGTAAAGTGAAAGCTCTTGAAGTGTTGAATCATTTTCCTTTTCAACCACACAATCCGAGCACCATGCAAGTGGATCCAAGTTTTAAGCTTTTCCTAAGAAAAATGTTTCGCTCTCCATTTTTATCACTTGAAAATTCACCTTCCCGGGTATCTTTAAACTAGTTCCTGATTTTTATGCCTTTTACGCGAAGAACTTGGAAAGAAGATGAAGTTGTTTTGGTCAAAATAAAGAAACCAACTGAAAGTGAAATGTCGAGCCGCAGCAAGCCCACGAAAAATTAAGCCTTGTTTTGGTTTGGGTGTCCCACACCTGGCTTGAGCCTGCGGTCAAATCGAAAGCCAGTACCTGGTCAGCGGTCAACTTCAAAAAAACAGCTGACCTCGATGAGGTCTTAACTTGAGCCTGTGATATGGTCACGTGACACTGGTCAGCGGATGCCTTGTTTTGACAGGTGTCAATTGACCATAACATGGATGTCCGAGGATGTCCAAAATCAAAGATGTATGCTGTAAACTAGGTGGTCAACTGGAGTATGGCTGTCATGTTGGATTATTATTATCATTAGGATAGTATTAATGGGAATACATGGAAGGGCGGACGTACGCACATATGGTCGTACGGTGACCAAAACCAAATTTTCTTGAGCAGATGGGTTACCATATTTTCTTAACCGTGGTGCTCCGCTTGGCGGCCTTTCGGGCCGCTGGAGCTCTGCTATAATTACTTTAATATATAGATTTAGCCAAGCCTAAAAGCGGAGCTCCACGATTATAATTTTTTTTTTATTTGTATTGAGCAACTTCGCATGGCTTGCCTTGTGCCAATATTTTATGTTTAGAGCAGTCAACAGGAATTGACCACAGTTCAAAAACCTCAAAACATTAAAACATGACAAGAAAACAATACACGACAGGTATGTTTGTCCGAAAACAAATTTAACAATCAAAAAACGATCAAATATTTTGCATCCAACTTCGTGTTTGACGGTTTAGCCACCTCTCTCAACATTGCATTTATTCTTAAATGGCTTTCCATGTTTGACGAAGATGAAACATTTTCATGCAACATTTCACGTTACGGACAAATGCTTGATCGTTTGCCACCCCAACCAACAAAATGTGCACAACCGGTAAAAAACAACCAAATGAACCAGATAAAGTCGAAATTTCAGTGATCGTTTAGCCAGGGCTTTAATCCTTAATTTTACAAGTCAATGTCAATGTCAATGTCAATAAGATAAGGGCAAAACTTTCTTAACGCTGTTGAGGCACCGAGGTCGAAAATCAGTCAGCCAAGCGGAGTCTGAGAAACACTCGTTTGCTTGCAAAAAGTGACAATGATTAAACCAAATGTTAAGCTTCAATTTATTCAATTTACCTCACTGTCCTGTGTTATAGAAATTTCTACCACTTGAAAATACGTAAGCTTCAGTAAAGTAAAAACAATCATCCACAAAAATAGTAAATGGTTTGTCCAAAGAAAGAGTTTCTTCCACAGAGTTTGAGCTACTCGTTCCTCCCATTAATGACGGTGAACTGTTAAGTGACCTTTCTTGGTGAGATGCAAGATGCTGCGGTAAAGTGAAAGCCCTTGAAGTGTTAAATTATTTTGTTTTCAACCACACAATCAAGCCAAGTTTGAAGCTTTTCTTGAGAAAAATCTTCCGCTCTTCCTTTCATCACTTGAAAATTCACAATCTGGAGTATCTTTTGACAAGTTCTTGATTTTTATGCCTTTTACGCGAATTAAAAGACAAACTTCGCCAGCTATGCAGGCTAGTTTTGCTCAAAATGAAGAAACCAACTAAATGTAAAATTACGAGCCTCAGAAAGCACGCAAAAAATTAAGCCTTTATTTGCTT
This sequence comes from Pachyseris speciosa, assembly GCA_016490735.1. NCBI lineage: Eukaryota > Metazoa > Cnidaria > Anthozoa > Scleractinia > Pachyseridae > Pachyseris > Pachyseris speciosa. The sequence goes on along the minus strand of JAEMWC010000333.1, from coordinate 486,489 downwards.
TGAGTGTCCCACACCTGGCTTGAGCCTGCGATCCAATCGAAAGCAAGTACCTGGTCAGCAGTCAACTTCAAAAAAAACAGCTGACCTCGACGAGGTCTTAACTTGAGCCCGCGATATGGTTACGTGACACTGGTCAGTGGATACCTTGTTTTGACAGGTGTCAATCCGGACAAGCACCAGGCAATGGCTTTCCCTTAAATAATTCAATTGATTTATTGGGCATAACTATTGACAAGGATAAATAAGTTTTAATCATCACATCTCACAGATATGTGAGAAGGTTAACAAACAAATTAGTGTTCTCAAGAGATTTAAAAATATCATTACCAGTAATGCCATGCTACATTTATATAAGGCTTTTATCCAACCACACCTTCAATATTGCTCTCTTATTTGGCATTTTTGTGGCACTAGAAACTGCAATAAATTGGAGTCTCTGAACAAACATATTTTACGATTTATTTTCAATGATTCAATGTCTAGTTATGATGAACTGTTAAAGAAAGCAAAGATAGCATCCTTATAGACTGGAAGACTTCACAGCATTCTCATGGTAGTTTTCAAGACCTTATTTGTTTCTACATATCCTGGATATCTAAAAGAACTATTCGTGCTTCGTAACTCCAGTTATTCATTAAGAGGAAAGAATATTTTGACATCAACTATACCGAGAACAACAAATTATGGACTTGAGTGCATCTGATATCAAGCTGCAAAAGTTTGGAATTTGCTCCCAGACGGTATGAGAACAATGACATCTTTTGTCTAACGATTGAGTCACAAAGATGTGGATCGTGACGTTTCGACCGCTATACTGCTGGTCTTCATCAGGCCATGGTGTCGACTGGCTGTGTGTGAGTATAAGAAGCACCGTGGCTGGTGGTGATTGGTGCATTTCGATCCTCGCTTAGGCTGTTGTTTATTGCGGTCGAAACGTCGCGATCCACATCTTTGTGACTCAATTGTGAGACAAAAGATTAACTCAGCTAACATTTGAAACCACGATGACGAACACCTTTCATAATAACAATGACATCATTTCAAGATTTTAAGACAGCCATAAAGAAAATGAACCTTTAGTAACTGAAAATGAACTTTTTGTAGTAGTTTTAATTAATGTATTAATAATTTAATTGATTTATGTATTTTCTTTCTCGAAGATATTAGCTCAATAGAGCTACTCTGATAATTTGAGTTGAAATAAAGTGTATGTATGTATGTAGTCAATCTGTCAATTGGCTATAAGATGGATGTCCAGTATCAAAGACGTACGCTGTAAACTTGCTGGTCAGCTGGGCCGGGTGGAGTATGGCCACCATGTTGGATTATTATGATTATTATTAGGATATTATTCATTATTGTGCGACTTCGTCATCGTTGTGCACGCCCGCAAGCAATACCGCTAGCCATTTTTACCATGAGAAAAGCAGTTGGCGGGTTTCTATGGTATGGTGCTCCGCTTGGCGGCCCTTCAGGCTGCCAGCTCTCCGCTAATATATAGATTTAGCCAAGCCTAAAAGTGGAGCTCCACTATTATTATTTTTTACTTGTATTGAGCAACACCGCATGGCTTTCCTTGCACCAATTGCATTTTCTATGCAATATTCAAATGCGCATTACAACACTGGCTGGGGGACTTTACCATACTGCTTATAACACAGTTTACAATTAATGAAGTTGAGTTATGAGTGCCCCCGTAATGTCAATATCAAATTAAGACAGACACTAGGGGTGGTCACTGCCAGAGTTTTGTTACGTCCCTAGTGGGTCTTTAACGTCCCACAGAATCAGAGAATTATGAAGCGTTGTGAGACGGGGCCTACGGTTTATCGTCCTTATCCGAGAAGACTAGAAAGTCTAACCGTTTGTAGATGTCATTACAAAGGCAGCACTTTCTCCTCAGTTATTTAAAAACCCTGAGTGTTGGTCCGGCCGGGGTTTGAACCCGTGACCTCCCGCACGGTAGTCCGGTGCTCTACCACTGAGCTAACCGGTCGGCGGTATGCATGAGAGATACTTTACGAGGACTCATTGCAATTACGTGTTAATAACAAGGGCAAATGTTTCTTTCAGTTCTTAACACTATAGAAACACTGACATCAAAAAACATGTACAGTCAGCCAAGCAAAACAACAAACAAACAATTCGACTAGCTACTTCTTTGTGTCCAAAATGAGTGGATTGTTATTTATATCCAGTTGAGACAAAAATACAAGTTTCATTCCTGGACAGAAGTAATAATGATTAAACCTCAAATGCTAAGCTTCAATTTATTTAAGTTACCTGTGTTGTCGAGCTTTCTATGACTTGAAAATACGCATCGATCCACTTAAGTAGAAACACTCATCTACAAGAATAGCAAACAGTTTGTCCAAACAAGGAACTTCCTCCACCAAGTTTGAGCTACTCGTTCCTCCATTAATGCCCGTGAATTAAGTGAATTTTCGTGGTGAGCTGCAAGATGCCGCGGTAAAGTGAACAAACCCTTGAAGTGTTAAATCATTTATTTGTTTCTCAACCACACAATCTGGGCACCATACAAGTGGATCCAAAATTTAAGAATTTCCTGACCTGGTCAGCGGTCAACTTCAAGAAAATGGCTGACCTAGATGAGGTCTTAACTTGAGCCTGCGATATGGCCATGTACTACTGGTAAGCAGATACCTTGTTTTGACAATATCAAAAGATGTACACAAAATGAAGGTTACAACACATAATTAATGGGACATTTCACATCACGTACATGGAGGGGCGGACGTACTGGCATACAAAGTACGTACAGTTTTCTCGAGCAGATGGGTTACCATATTTTCTTAACCATGGTGCTCCCCTTGGCAGCCCTGCCAGAGCTCTGCTAATAAGATGTTGTTATGAAAGAATAACAAATCCCAGGCATTGTCATGTTTGTGAGTGTTACTGCTTGTGTTTCAGGTGTTGAAGACAGAGCAGGAGATTATGGAGCTTGATCATTCAGGGTTCACATCACAATACCCTACTGTGTTTGCTGGAAATCTTGGCAATGGAAAATACATCCTGCAGGTTATAAATGGGTTTATTTCAAATTACATAATATGAAATGAGGGAGGGGATGATAAATGTCTATGTTCCAGTGGAGGTGTTGTTAACCTTAAAGTGCTAACTGAAACGAATATCCAAAGTAGCTTTTCAGTATGTATGTGCCATTACTTAAAATATTTTTTCAATCTTAGAAGGGCACTAATTGAAAATCAAAATGCTTAGTAATCTTCAAGAAGTTGCTCTGATGGGGGCTTTAAGTAATAGTACTGAAGTTGGACAAATTCTGAGATAATGAGCCGGCAAAGTTCTCAGTGGTTACCGCACTAGTGATGTCACATGGTCGACAGCAGCAGAAAAAAACTTCAAAGCATCTCTGTGGAATTTGCTGTAAACATCACCTGTTTCTGCTGTTTAACCATTGGCTTCCGGAAAATTTGCCGAAAATCATGTTTTCAAGTTAGTAAGTCATCGTTGTCACAACGAAAGATTTTAGTTGATTAACGTATTGAATACTATAGTAAGTAAATTAAATGCTTTGCAAATACTCAGCAGACTTCATTACAAGTAAGAGACTGCCAAGTGAACACAAGAACTCTCACCACATGGCAAAACAGACTATGTGCAACAACACTGCCCTTGAGACTGAGGGTGCAACGCACACATCCAGAAATATGCACATCTCAACTGAACGTGGTTATTATGGCTGCCTTGTACCTCGGCAGCAATAAAACAGCAAGTTTAGTGGAGATATTCTCTTGCCAAAACAATGTTATTTATCCCAACAATATGTTCGCTTAGTCATAGGAAAACATCCAAGAGGTAAACTTTGAAATACAAGGTCCAGTGATTGCTGTAACGTTTTTTATATGGGCTTGTAATTTTTGAGTATTTTGACACCTCTCAAAGGCTTATTATAGTGAGCTTGATTATAATATGCTTTGGCTTGTCAAATATTCCATATTTTCAATGTTTCTCTCTTTAAAAAACTTTGAAAGTAGTGAAGACAATATAATTGTTTCTTTAAAAACATTCAAAAAAGCATTAACTGACTGGATTTGACACTTCACACTTTTGATATTCACCTGATTAGACTAGTCAGTATTTGGATAAAGTCCTCAGAAAAATTAAGAAGCATTTCTTAGTAAAAGCTGGCAACAACAGTTTTCTGAAGTAATCTGACAAGCAGAAAATGAAAATGCTTGTTACCAAAGTTCATTTTGTGATCTTCAGTCTGAAAATGACGTCACAAAATTGCCATTTAAACTGATGTCATCGCAATGATAAATGTGTAGGAAAGGGGAAACCACTGACTGAGTTAAATATCACAAATTTGGATTTTCTAGGGAAGTTCAGTTATAATATGTTACATGCTTCGTATTTTGAGGAACTAAAGACTTGCCTTTCTTGTGGGCCAATGTATGACATTATTTATGTTTTCATAATATTCTCTCACACATAGAAACACATTCTTTTGAAAATTTGAAGCCATCAACTAAGCAGTCTTAGTGTTATCCAGTAGTGGTCAAACAAAGTTGTTCAGTGTTTCCAGGGAAACAAATAGTGGAACAGAGAATTAACTCTGAAGTGTAAATTAAAGTGCTACTTAAACCCATGAATAACCCACTGGGCGTTAGCCCTAGTAAAGGGAAACAGGGAACCACACGAGGCAAAGAAAAAATCTTTTGACCTCGGTGGGAATCGAACCCACGACCTCCGGATTAGATCTACCGTTACTCTGCCGACTGAGCTACAAGGTCGCACAGAGAAAGTCGGGGAAAGGAAACTTTCCAGGGAAAGTTTGAAAAGAATGGTTTGATGCTGTTGAAGATGGCAAAGATTCTGTCCGTACTGCTCAAGCAACTGATATGGCATTCAACATGTTACAACATAAAGCAGTGATTAAAAGTGGGTGGACAGAATTCAATCAGTCGCTGTCTCAGAATGAAGAAGAAGTAACAACAATTGGATACTTGCCAATTCTTCAGGCTCCAGCACATAAATTTGACACTCTTAATACCATAGTTAAAAAGTGCATGCACATTATCAGCCATGCTAGGACAACAGCATACAATTCTAACAGTAGATCAGGCTTTGTATTACAGACTCGTTGAGCTGAAATGGGCAATACCTGAGTCAAAAAAGAAGCTTGTTGTAGAACTTGGGGGTCTCCATATATTAATGTGCTTCCAGAAGGCGATTGGAAACCGTATGAAAGGATCAGGCTTGGCCGAAGCATTGGTCAAGAGTGGACTTCTTGGGCCAAATGCAAACAAAAAAGCCCACAAGAGAGCCCACAAGATTACTCTGCAATCATTGTGGCAGTTGTTGATGCCTTTTCTGCTAGAATTCTGCCAGAAATCGTACCCAGTTCTCTTCCAGGAGATATCTGATCTTCCTTGCTCTCCCGAAAATGCTGGCGCACTGATAACATCCTTAAGTCACCAAGAGTGAAAAAGATGCTCAACAAATTTGTCGCACAAATATCTGAGGAAAATGTCAATTTCAAGTTTTGGTGGAACTACATGGAAATGGTATCTATTCTCCTCATGTTCACTCGGGCTCAGAGAGAGGGGATATGGGACCTGCACTTGCACATTGTCCGCCACATGTTGCCATATTTTTTCAGATATGACCATCTGAATTATGCAAGATGGGGATCAGTGTACATTGCAGAGATGGAGCAGTCGCCAAAGGAAGTCTTAAAAGAGTTTAAAAAGCGGAACTTCGTTGTCAAATGGCATGAAAGCAAGTTCAACCAGGTCAGTCCCGATCACAGCCTTGAATGGCTAAATGGGATAAAAAAAAAGGTGTAGGCATAACCAAGACATCATCGGCATGGAGTAGGTGGGCTCTGTCCTATAACCTAAGGTCACAGAGAGCTGATAATGCACACACGATGTTTGGATTGCACCAAGAAGACAAGTTTTCTCACAATGAATCTACTCCTGGAAGGAAAGATCATGACAAGAAGGATGAATGTTCATTGCTCACCCTTCTCAAACAGTTCAAGGTATTTTCACCACCAGAACATTCAACCTGTCTTTATAAAATTGCCACTAAAGATCTTGTCACAGATGAAAATCAAGTGTCGCTGTTAAATGCCAAAAAGCTTGGTGAGCAACAAATGAAAGAATTCATGGAGCAAAGGTTGCCAAGTGTCTCTCAACAGCAGCAAGATAGATCATCACAAGTGAGATTCTGGGACACAGTGCACAAGAATAACGCTCCAACTATTGATAGCTTGTATCTATTGTAAAGAGCAGCAAAGAGAAGAACAAAACCACAATCTTAAGAGCCGACCGAAATCTTCAACGCCTAATCATTGCTTATGAAGTGGGGCGTAAAGTTGATCTCCACAGTGTGCAAAAAATTAATATGAGTTGATACATGTACCAGTCCATTAGCAGAGATGAATGGCAGACTCAGAACTGGGCAGAAATCTGTCTTAGCAGACTTAATTACAAGTGGAATAAATTGCCCAAGTGGAATAGAGCTTCAAGGCAGCTCATGTCTGTTAACAGATGGTCTGGCATTATTTTCTGCAATTGGGAGACCATCTGGTGCTCAAACGTTTGGGGACTTTGCAGATAGCTTTCAAGCAGCAGTTCTTCAAGCTGGATCCTGCTATCAGCAAATCCACGTCATATTTGATCAGTATCAAGAAGATTCCATCAAGTCAGGTACGAGAGAAAGACGTACAAAGTCCACTCGCTATCCGACATGTTATTGAAGATGGCAGTGTCCCTCTCCCTCACAGTTGGCCAAACTTCCTTGCATTGCCAGATAACAAGTCGGATCTAGTCAAGTTAACACATCATTGTGAACGCACCCCCTGACAAAGTTGTTGTAGCTGCTGGAGGATTTGTAGATGAAAGGGTAGTGCAATCATCAGAAAGTGCAATCGACCTGTCTGCTCTAAAGCCAACCCACGAGGAAGCAGATACACATCTGATAGTTCAATGTGCCAACAGCAGCCTTGACAACATAGTTGTATTGGCAAGGGATACAGATGTCTTGTTGCTTCTTATCACAGATGTCCCCCACATCCCTTCTCCTAACATGTACAGGATGTCTGGAACAGCCACATAGCGAAAGTATCATCAGGGCTATCTACGAAAATTCCCCAGCTTGTTCTGTATCTGCTCTCCTGCCTTTTCATGCCTTAACGGGTTGCGACAACATCCCTCATATGCAACCATTCAAAGCAATCAGCTTGGAAAGTATTCCTAAAGTACCACACACTTCTTTCCTCACTAGGAGAGGGAGAGCTAACTGAAGAAAAGATGATAGAAGTAGAGGAATTTGTTTGTTAAATGTGCAAATTGGATAGCATTGGATCAGTTGACAAGGCCCGAGCTTTCTTGTTCTCAAAGAAAGGAAAGCCAAAGGCACTGCCATCAACAAGTGATGCTTTATCACTACATGCCTGTATTTTAGAATAAAATGAGCCATCCTACTCGGTGAGGGTATAGATTAACACCCATAAGCCGCAGGTTTAATTGTTTACCTCAGTTGAACAACTAATAAAACCAGCAGAACGTAAGGTATGTTTGCATTCAGTACTCAAATTTTATGATCTTTTGGGCAGGAATTAACAATGAAGTAAATCTATAGCTAAATGTGATGTCATTCATGACATCACATGTTGCTTTGAATGTATTCTGCAACGAAATCAAAATAATTTAGCTGGAATTAGGCGAGAGGCAACTTATGTTGTATTCCGAGGTGCAAATATAAAGTAGACGGCTTAGTATCTAACTTATTTTGCGAAGTTAATACTATGATCACGTCATTTTGGTAACAAGCATTTTCGTTTTCAGCACGTCAAATTACCTTAAAAAATTCTTGTTACCAACTTTTTCTAAGAAATGCCTCATAACTTTCAAATTCTGTGAAAGTCGTCTAGTCTAGATGTTTTACAGTCATGCAAATAAAGCTTGTTGTTGATATCGCTCACTCAGCTCCACTATCTCCAGTGCTTTATTAGCACAGTGTATAGTCGGAATTGATCCTTTTATTGAAATCTGTTTTTTTCTTGGCATTTCACTTCTGGATTCCACATAGTTATCACTGCTTTCTTTGGAAGTATCGGCTGGCATAAAATAGCTTATTATATGATCTACTGAAATGCGTGAAACAACTCTCAGAGTTAATAATAATAATAATTATAAATAATAATAAATAGTATTTCTATAGCGCACAACTCCAATAAATTGTCCGTGGCGCTTTACAACAAATAAAAATGAATTATAAACAAACTACATATACTGACATTCACTAACAAACATTTTAAAAAGATAAGTTTTCAAAACGTGTTTAAAAATGTCAACAGAAGAACTCCTAGTATTGAAAGAGGCAAAGAGTTCCACCATCTAGGGGCACATACTGCAAACGATCGATCTCCATAAGTTCGCATTTTTGAAGATTGCTCTACAAGGTCACCATTACTAACAGCTCGCAAAGAATACGAGCTCCTACAATAAGTTAAAAGATCAGACAAATACGACGGGGCCTTATCATTAAGAGATTTATAAACTAAAAGAAGAATCTATGTTCTTTGGAGTTAAAGCCAAAACAATGTTATTTATCCCGACAATAGGTTTGCTCTGGTTCTTTATTAGCACATTATTATTTATTTTTCTTTTTGTTTGTAAAAAAATTGTAACAAAATTGTAACATATTTGTGTCATTAAAGAAGATCATTGTGTCATTAAAGAAGATTCAATCGCACGTTGATTGAGATGCTTAGAGGAAAATTAAAGGACAATCAAGAAGACTGGGATTCACGGTTACCCTCATGTATGATGGCCTACAGGTCCTCTATTCATGAATCCACCGGTGCCACACCCAATGAACTGATGTTAGGGAGAGAAATCGAAGTGCCATTGGATGCCGTAACTGAGTTACCCCCTGATTCCCCAGGTCTAGTCACAGATTACACACAAGCCTTGCACCAGAGGTTGGCTGCTTCTCACAAGTGCGCACGACAAACCCTAAAAGAAATCTGCTCTGCGAAAGAAGCAAAACTATGACAAGAAAATGGCCAGGGGACCTTTCCAAGTGGGCAACAATGTGTGGTTGCATCAAGTGTATCGCAAGAAAGGGAGGAACCCAAAACTTGACTGCCCTTGGGAAGGGCCATATCTCATAACTGCTGCCTTATCAGATGTGGTTTATCGTATCCTTAAGTCACAAAGAGCCAGGTCAAAAATAGTGCATTCAGATCAGATGAAGCCATATCCGGGACGTCCTCTTAGGAATTGATTGCCAGTTCATACTGCCGCTCCTCCAAATGACCCCAAAGTTCTGCAAGATGTTCCAGAGCAGATGGTTGTTGATGATGACATAACCCCATCTTCAGCTGACGGCAAACCAGGAGATTCGGAATTTTCAGGGGAGGCAGTAGCAAGTTGTGGGATTGGTAACCAGCCGGAGCAAGAGGATCATTTGCCAAACACTGGAGGTGTGGCTGATGATGTAGCTAAAGAACCCATCGGAGACAGTGGTGCAGACATGAACAAGGAAGAGGTCCAATTTCCGGAGACAGCAGCAGAAGAAGGACAGAGGGGCCAAGAAAGAAGAAGAGTGAGGCCCCCCAAACGTTTTGGTGAATGGGTCACTATGTTGAAAACTAATTGAGTCTGTTAAAAAGCCACAGAGACGTTCTCTGGTAATTGAGTAGGCCTAGGTCGGATGACATTTGAACTGAATTCTTAGTGTTTGACTGAGGAAAGACTGCAGGAGAACATTCTTTCAAACATTGAGTTGTGCTTGTGCGCAGAGGCACAGGAACTGCCATGTACTATTCAAGCAGATGAGCCGACAATTGTGTTAGTTGTAGTTTGTTTTGGGACATCATGAGGCACTGAGGACAGTGCTTATTAAGGGGGCCACTTTATATATTGAACAATTAGATTATTCGCTCTGGATTTCTATCATATGATAGCTGATGAGGGTGCCGCCCAAATCAGCTATCACACATAGAAATCCAGAGCGAATAATCTAATTGTTTTAGTATACATCTGTTAGTCCTTCGAAACTAAACAAGTAAAATTATCTAAATCTTCCTCGGAGACACTTCAAAAATGTGAAGAAGCAGCCGCCGTTTTGTTGACAACCGCTACTCACTATCTATCACAGATTAGTATAAATCTACTAGCGTTCTATCACGAATACCGTTCAATCTCTGATTGCAATAGACCATTTTACAGTTCTTTGCTAAGTCACCTGGCCTTTGATTGAATGCGAGGCTGGGGTTGACCTTGTTTTGATACAAACCTACCTGCTTTTCTTATGCAAATTATGCTGATTAAACACTAGTTAGCATAAGAAAAACATGATTTACATAAGAAAAGTAGGTAGGTTTGTATCAAAACAAGGTCAACCCCAGCCTCGCTTTCACCGACAACTGTAAAATGGTCTATTGGCTACACTACTTGCTATCTATTCGGTGATAGATAGTGAGTAGCGGTTGTCAGCAAAATGTTTAGTTTTGAACGACTAGTAGATTTATACTAAAACAATTAGATTATTTGCTCTCGATTTCTATGCGTGATAGCTGATTCGGGCTGTGCCCTCATCAGCTATCAAGCGATAGAAATCTTGAGCTCATTATCTAATTGTTAAATAGATAGCGAGTAGCGTAGCCAATCAGAGAACGGCATTCATGAGAGATCGCTAGTAGATTTATACTAAAAATATATATATTGCTGACATAAATCTTTGCACCAGTCCCAATAACATTTCGCCTTTATTTCCAGTTTTTGACTTTTTTATTGGCTTCAAAACTTACAAAAAATGAAGGATCATTTGGTGCACGACCAAGTGAGAAGTAAGTCTGTTCCTGATATGACATAATATCTGATATCACAAACTGCTTTGCATGCATCTTCACAGAAACTTAATGTCATGTAAATCGGTTTGTCATGTCAACTTAACGTCATGTTAAATCAAGAATAGACCCAAGCCCCTCACTAGCTCTTAAGTTAAACAGCCTATGAAAAGTCAAGATAACTAGTCAAGATTTGATTAAAAAGGTGCAATGCGTTTCAAACAGGTGCAAAGATTTATTTTAGCAAAAAAAATATTTTGGGAGTTAGGAGCACTTTAACTGGAAATCGTACAAATACCGGTATGTATGATAGGCAGGGCTACCCCTTACAAGCTTGGCCATGTTCTCAAATTATTTAGAAAGATGGTTTTTGTGGCCTGTTTATAGTGTCAACTAGTAACTGTTTTAGGCCTCAAGAGCCAATGAACTGAGGATAACCCTTGTTTACTGTTCCATATCATTGTTTGTTTTCAAGCAAAACAATTGACTTGGATTGGCCTTGGAATTGAATTGGATTCTGGGTAATTTGGATACCTCGGCGAAATGGAAGTCCGGCCATCTTCATTTTATAGATTTTTTATTCAGACCTACCGGCAAAATATGGTACCCGTGGGTTCTTTGCAAGTCAAATCTCATTAAAATTGCCTTGCTAGGTTCAAGAATCCATCATAGAATGGCTAGAGAGACAACTTCAACTTGTGAGCCACCATGATGCGACATAAACACTTTTGGCGTCCCAGTCACCATGAAATTATCCCTTAACCCTGGTTTCGTTCAGAGGTTTACCTCTACTCCCCATTCTAGCTTAATGATGCCAGCCTGGGAGCTTCTGCAGTGGAAAATGGCTCAAAAACACTTTTATAAACTGAGTATTTACCTATCAAATGTTGTTACGCTCGCTAGCAAAACAATAATGGTTCAAATTGGTGATGACACAATAAAAACTGAGTCCTCGGTACTCTAGAGCAGCAGACGTTTCAAGGGAGCCCTTCATATAGGACAGCTAAATCCCCTTTAATTACCTGCATCAAAAGAATCGCCTTAAGATTTTAAGAAAAGAGCAAGATTTTAATCAATCCAGTCTCCAGTTTGTATCCATTGTTAAGTGAGTGTAACTTTTGGTTTGTTTGCTTGCAGGTGACTCCTCAAGGTGTGCGGTTATTGGAAGGAGGTGAGAAACAGATTACTCAACAGATTACTCAAGATACCAGAGTTACTTGTATTTGGAATTGAGTGGTATAGGCTAGATAAGCTCAGAATGATGTAATTTACAGACATGAAATTTCAGGATTTTCTGAGAGATGAGACTGCTGAATCATCTGGAGCAGTTATTTTTATCACACATATAGGGAACTCAGATATACATGTACAGGAGCCCTGTGGGTGAACAATAGAATTATCATATTTTGAATCCTCCTATCTCCCAATAACACCAACTCTTGTGTTTGCAGTAAATAGTCAGAAGTGCCTAACCTACCATTAGGAAAAGCAATAGGAATCTGTTTATTAACCCATTGGCACCCGTGCCGGCCAAAACCGGCCGTAAAAAACTCCCATGCTTCAAAACATTGCAACTTTCTCAATCGCACGAATATTGCCTTAACTGTTAGTTGTGAGCACGAAATGGAATGCCCTTTAAATTTGGATATCCAATAAATGCAAGAAACGTAGCGATTTTTACCAAATATGGCCTTTTGAGTTTGGACAAGAATGAAACTGGCCGTTTTTAACGTCAAAGAGAAACAACAAAAATGCCCCTTTTTGCCTTCATGTTTTTTAGGGAAATCATCGTCGAAAAACCAAAATTCAACCATCATAACGAAATTCAGTCCTTTTTCTAGCTTAGAAATGACTTTTTTTGTTCATATTCTTCTCCCGAGCGTAGATACAGACTTTTGTTCCAGTGCATTCGGGCCTTCCCGACATTTTCAACATCTTGAGCGCATTGCATGCTGGGAACTAATGAGAATTTTTGACAGCGCCCGTTCCTTCCCCCAATTCTTTCACATATAAACTAATTCTACAGCCACTCCGACCTACCGCCAAAATTTCCTGCTCGTGGTCATCTTCAGTACACAGAAATTCCAAAATATGTGGCGGTAGGTCGAGAAATTCATCAATAGCCGAGTCCCAAAGGTACTAAGTGTTCGACCGGCCAAATTCCCAGTTCGTCGAGTAACAAGCCAAATTCAACAACAAAGTACATCACCTTGCTCGATTCTTTGAGAAAGTGGACTCTTAGCTACCGTCACGCTTAATGATGCTCATCAGGCAGCCGCTAAAGATGAAAAATGGCCGTAAATTTAGCAGAAATTGCAAGCAAACCGAACTTGGGCCATTGTTGTCGCTTCACGGATAAAAAATAGCTACGTCAAAATGACGTTTTCAGAAACCTTGAGCCTCCAGTGGCTTAGGACAGCACCACTTTTCCCTGGTAGTTCAAATAAAGAGTCACGAATTGCTATTCATCGTTTATAGGTGGAAAATCACTCCGAAAATGTAAAAACCTGCGGTAGTCAGTGGGTTAAGAAGACCCAGTAAAGCTTAAGACATTCACATGATCAGTGCTGTTGGAAACTAAGTTTCTAAACTATTTAATGATTCCTAATCACTCATTTACTTTCTGAATAAAACAGTAATCTTCAAAGGCTGCATCCTCTTAATGTGTACCACACCAACAACAAAGGCATGAAGTCCTGATTGGTTGAATGACTGCTTGAAATTTGTTTGAGCTAGCCACAAGGCCATTGTGCTTTGATGACTCCTTTTGCTATGGAAATTTCCTTGTTCATTCTATCATGGAAGTCCATCCATCTTGTTTTGTGCAGAGAATTGCCCTATCAGAGAATTGCCCCTATCTGATTCTTCCAGTCAAACGAAATATTAACCAGAGAAAGTTGTTTTTCAGTGACCCAGCTTTATCACATTCCCCTTGATTCTGGCTTGTCATCCATTGTGTGGTGTTCTCTTTGTGATCCTTATGCTGTGATGATGACTACAGATGGTTCCCTTTTGTTACTGGAGTTCACAGTTGAAGGTTTTGAACCAAAAGTGAAAATTTCCAGACCACAAATGAGCCAAGTAAGTTTATATTGGACATCCTATTATCATGAATAGAGTAAATCTTATAAGTTGTTGTGGTCTCAAATATGCTTTGTGCAACACTTACATGCTTACTTTTAGGTTCATTTGCTCCCTTGGAGCATAGGCTGTCAATGGAGCAACCTGCACAAGTCCAGTTTTGTTTTAAATTATGTACCTACTCTCAGCTACCACCTGCAATCTCTTTTTCTTGCTCAAATGTTCTTTGCCATGGCACTTTTGGTCTTCCGTCCCCTTGACATCTTTTCCAATATTAATTTTGCTTGCTACCACATATAAATCATCTTTCAAGTCTTTTGTCCTTTAGTAAAGACATGGTAAGGATTTCTATCAGTGGTATGGTTTCTTCGATTGTCACTTTGTGGCTACTAAAACTCTACTTGTAAATTCTACAACTTGGCTTGTACTTATTGCTGCTGCTTATATTCTGCATACATGGCAACACACTGTTAGTAATGTGATATACAATTACGTTATTCTGAAGTTTGCATTTTTTGGAGGTGCTTAGTGGACTGTGCGCTAATTTGTTTCTTTTTTTTTAATTAGGTAGACAGAAAGTTTTACTACATGGTACAATTGTTTACAATACAGTACGCACTATCACTATCACTAGGGAGCTTAAGCAACGACAACGACAACGAGAATGTCACAAAACAATAGGTTTAATGAGCAAAAACAATGACTCTGCACGTGCGTTTTACATTTTGGTACATTTCGTTGCCGTCCTCTGCATAACAAGAACGTGAAATGACCAAATTTTATGTTTTCTCGAGAACATGAACGTAGGACAGCAAGTTTTTTTTTTATTTCCTAACTTTGACGTCATTCATAGCAATTTAGTTCCTGGATAGTTTACCAGCATTTTTTAAGTTCAGCAATTTGGAATAATCGCAAAAGAGTTACAAAAACGAAAAGTTATATTTCGAAATAACATTTTTGTTGCTGGCATCTTAGTCGTTGCTTAAGCTCCCTAATATCACTACCACCAATTACAATGCAGTACTTGTCTTATATGAAATTTGCAAAGTTTACGACAATCAAAATATATAACAAACTTTACAAGAAAAACATAGAGCAAAATATATTACAAAAATGCATTAGAGAAAGCTATACTTCATGGTTACACAGTATGAAGAACAAAAACTTCATAACAGCTAATTTGTTTCTAGGGTGGCAAGGTGTGTGCCTGCTGTGCTTATAGAGATGTTAGTGGAATCTTTACAACAGAAAAGGTTGAGCAGACCAACACAGAAGTACAACTTCAGCCTACCGCAGCCACCACACTTAAAACGTGAGTAACTCTATCAGCATTTCATATTAGGCAACATAGACATGGTATTTTGCCTGACCATCAACCAACCGGTTAGCTCAGTTGGTAATTGAGGACAAAGTGCTACCTTTGTAATTACATCTACGAACAGTTAGACTTTCTAGTCTTCTCGGATAAGGATGATAAACCGTAGGTCTGGTCTCGCAACACTTGTACCTAATCTGTGGAACATTAAAGAACCCACACACTGTTCAAAAAGAGTAGTGGATGTAGTTCCCGGTGTGGTGATCTATCTTTTGTGGGGTGGGAGAGTGAGATCAAATATGGACTGATAGTGGCTGCCAGAGGCGCCTTTACAGGCTGACGTCCAATCTCACCCTAAGAAGAATTGTAAACCACCATGAAACTATGTGATATGTGCAGTATATAAATCCATTACCATTACCATCATGTCCAAGTTTTATCAATGTCAGTAATCAGTACATGTTTTGCTTAGTTTGGTGAAAACGACCTCAGCCTTCATTGTAAATTTATAAAGTTATCTGACAGATGGATGAACTGACTGACTGAGCAATAAGTGATTATTGATTGGGTTAGGTAGAGCATTGTCTTAATTAGGAAAGGATCCTTCTGATTTTTAAATAATTAGAAGTATACTTGAAGCAAATATTACCTTTCTCAGATCATTTTGAGGTAGTAATCTACAAGTTTCATTTGTGCTCATCTGCTTATTATTTTCTACTATGACAGTGGTAGCATTGATCAAAGTATGTTTGGAATAAACTGTGTTGGTGTGTGTATTTTCTAAAAGTACTGAGTAAATTTGTTGTCATTTTAAGCATGACTGTTGACGATGAGGATGAACTGTTGTATGGAGAATCTTCCTCAATACCTTTTGCATCAGTAGAGGAAAGCCTTCAAAAGCAACAGAAAACAAACAAGTGGGTTGATTGTATAAAAATATATTTCATTGTTGTTAACTACCTCCCAGGACTGTTGCAAGTCTGGTGCAAGTAAGTTGAAATAAACTTGTTTCTGGTGCACAAAGTGGACTATTATGGGCAACAGTGTCATCTGTCCTAGAGAATAATGCTCTCATTGTGACTTTTCATTATTGTCAGCTCTAGCAAAATTCAACAAGTATCGATCCCAGCAGTAATTAATGATGAACAATAAATATAATAATGTTGTATACTCAAGATCATTGCCCATTAATTCTGTTAGGTTGTTGTGTTCATTTTATAATTATATTGTTTGCATACATGGATTAGAATATTGATAATGAAGTGATAATAGCAGTAGAGTTAATTATTGAGATCAGCAAAAGGCAAAAGTTGTGACCATCTTTCAATCTTGCATTGCATTCCATGGTGTCTTAAGTCTGACTGGTATGTGGTTGGGTTCAGTGTTACCTTTTTATGTTTTAGTGTTGAGGAGTCACGTGAAGAGGTGGTGAAGCCAACATGGTGGTGTGTAGCTTGTCGTGATAATGGTGTCATGGAGGTATACACATTACCTGACTTCAAGTTGGTTTTTTTGGTCAAAAACTTCAACATGGCTCCAAGGGTGTTAGTAGACAGTGGATCCGCTTCAGCTGCCAGGTATATGGTGGTGACCTTTTTTTACCTTGAGTTATTAGTCTGTGTACTAAGTTTAGTAATGTTTTAAAATTGATTTCGTCCCTAATAATATACAAGATTCTGATTGGCTAAGAGAAATGCAGTTTTCAGAAAACACTATTTCAGAAAAAAGGAAATTCAGTGCAAAAAAGAGGAAAAATGGGGATTCTGATTGGTTAATAAGCAAAGGACTGAAATTGAGCCAATGAAATGCAGCCTCTGAACAGCGCAAAGTTCCAATACACTGAAGAGCTGCAAGCAAAACAATGGCTGGATTTTGAGGTTTTCGTTCACAATTGCAACAACATCAGAGGAGCTCAAAAACAGCCCCCAAAACAAGACAAATGCAAAAAGCACTGCTTTTTGGTGGTCTGTTTGGAAAAAGTGGTGTCCAGAGAAAGGACTTACTGGCCTAATGGAAAATTACAAGCCCTTTGAACTTAATACTTTGCTCAAGTGATTTTTATGCTGAGATAAAAAAAAAGCATACAAGGCAAGGAGTATTAATTAGAAAGCGGCCTAAAGGTAATGATTACAGTGCTTGATAGACACTGGAAAAACAAAGTAGCCTTATAGCCTTGTAGCCTTATAGCTATAGCTATCGCTGTGTAACCCATTGACTACCGCAGGTTTTTACATTTTCGGAGTGATTTTCCACATATAAACGATGAATAGCAATTCGTGACTCTTTATTTGAACTACCAGGGAAAAGTGGTGCCGTCCTAAGCCACTGGAGGCTCAAGGTTTCTGAAAACGTCATTTTGACGTAGCCATTTTTTATCCGTGAAGCGACAACAATGGCCCAAGTTCGGTTTGCTTGCGATTTCTGCTAAATTTACAGCCATTTTTCATCTTTAGCAGCTGCCTGATGAGCATCATTAAGCGTGACGGTAGCTAAGAGTCCACTTTCTCAAAGAATCGAGCAAGGTGATGTACTTTGTTGTTGAATTTGGCTTGTTACTCGATGAACTGGGAATTTGGCCGGTCGAACACTTAGTACCTTTGGGACTCGACTATTGATGAATTTCTCGACCTACCGCCACATATTTTGGAATTTCTGTGTACTGAAGATGACCACGAGCAGGAAATTTTGGCGGTAGGTCGGAGTGGCTGTAGAATTAGTTTATATGTGAAAGAATTGGGGGAAGGAACGGGCGCTGTCAAAAATTCTCGTTAGTTCCCATCATGCAATGCACTGAAGATGTTGAAAATGTCGGGAAGGCCCGAATGCACTGGAACAAAAGGCTGTATCTACGCTCGGGAGAAGAATATGAACAAAAAAAGTCATTTCTAAGCTAGAAAAAGGACTGAATTTCGTTATGATGGTTGAATTTTGGTTTTTCGACGATGATTTCCCTAAAAAACATGAAGGCAAAAAGGGGCATTTTTGTTGTTTCTCTTTGACGTTAAAAATGGCCAGTTTCGTTCTTGTCCAAACTCAAAAGGCCATATTTGGTAAAAATCGCTACGTTTCTTGCATTTATTGGATATCCAAATTTAAAGGGCATTCCATTTCGTGCTCACAACTAACAGTTAAGGGAATATTCGTGCGATTGAGAAAGTTGCAATGTTTTGAAGCACGGGAGTTTTTTACGGCCGGTTTTGGCCGGCACAGGTGCCAATGGGTTAACTGGTTTTTGCAGCGAGTATCTATTTATACGTTGTCCAATTTGAAGTGCTTTTTGGCCTTATGTAGCTGAATGGTTAAAAAATTATTTTTCTACAATGCAGGTTTTGACAGGTGCGAATATAATGTATAGGCTCTTTGGAAAAGAAATGCAATTAATCAACCATATTGTATTACTAGGTAAACAAGTTATCTTCCAATGTAGACATCTTAACATGAATCATTCCCTTTCACTTCTTAAAACAAAAATAAAAAATGCTTATCAATAGTGTGAAATAAGAGATTGTTGATGTCATTAATAAGCTGAGCAAAATGATATTGTAGATAGGCATAATGAGAAATGGAAATGGAAAGCAATTCAAGACCTCTAAACCTATCCTGTTATATATATTGTATATGAAGGAAACCCTAACCCTGTACACCCCAAATAATCATTATTTAATTGAATAAATGTTTGAAAGAAAATTTGCCCTGAGCGGGATTTGAACCCACGTCCCCCCGATACTAGTCGGGTGTGATGACCACTACACCATCAGGACAACCATGCTGGCAACATGGCAATCAAAGATGTGATTTACGTGATAGAAGACGTGGTATCTCGTCAAATTTTACTTTCAAGGTGAACAGGCAGGGGAAGCCTATAACTCCATTTGAAACCCAACTAAGGATCAATGACTGATACACGACCAAAGTCAACTTAGCAGATGACAAAGGAGGATCCAATTACGGATACAGGCTTATTTCAATTAATTAATACTGTATATAAAGGAAACCCTAACCCTGTACACCCCAAATAATCATATTTTAATTGAATAAATGTTTGAAAGAAAATTTGCCCTGAGCAGGATTTGAACCCACGTCCCTCCGTATACACCACCACTACACCATCAGGACAACCATGATCTTCACATCTTCGATAGCTGTGTTGCCAGCATGGTTGTCCTGATGGTGTAGTGGTCATCACACCTGACTAGTATACGGAGGGACGTGGGTTCAAATCCCGCTCACGGCAAATTTTCTTTCAAACATTTATTCAATTAAAATATGATTATTTGAGGTGTACATGCTTAGGGTTTCCTTCATATACAGAATTAAATTAATTGAAATAAGCCTGTATCCGTAATTGGATCATTGGATCCTCCTTTGTCATCCGCTAAGTTGACTTCGGTCGTGTATCAGTAATTGATCCTTAGTTGGGTTTCAAATGGAGTTATAGGCTTCCCCTGCCTTGTCACCTTGAAAGTAAAGTTTCCCGGGATACCACATCTTCGGTCACGTAAACCACATCTTCAATAGCCGTGTTGCCAGCATGGTTGTCCTGATGGTGTAGTGGTCATCACACCCAACTAGTATACGGGGGACATGGGTTCAAATCCCGCTCAGGGCAAATTTTCTTTGAAACATTTATTCAATTAAAATATGATTATTTGGGGTGTACAGGGTTAGGATTTCCTTCATATACAGAATTAAATTAATTGAAATAAGCCTGTATCCGTAATTGGATCCTCCTTTGCCATCCGCTAAGTTGACTTCGGTCATGTATCAGTAACTGATCCTTAGTTGGGTTTCAAATGGAGTTATAGGCTTTCCCTGCCTTGTCACCTAGAAAGTAAAATTTCACGGGATACCACGTCTTCAATCACGTAAACCACATCTTTGATAGCCGTGTTGCCGGCATTGTTGTCCTGATGGTGTAGTGGTCATCACACCCGACTAGTATACGGGGGGGACGTGGGTTCAAAAGAATAATAAATTGGCTGCCACTTTGGAATAAGGCATATCTTGCATTTTTTTCATGAATATTATTAATAAGTATTTTTTGTAAATTTTAATTAACAATCTCTTATTTCACAACATGACAAATACGACTTACAAGATGATTACCAACCCTACTAACGTTACATTCCTTAATAATACCACTTAAAATAATTTGGAATTTGGAATAAACAAGAGGCTACAATCAGCCTAAACTCGGACTTGCAAAAAACAGTATTGTATCCCTAATTTAGCGCTAAACAAAAGAATAGAGAGAAGTCTGTCTTTCTTACATTGGACACATTGCGCTTAGCTTGTGTTGGAGTCTATTCTTTGCAGTGTATATCCGTAGACCCCTATCAGATCAACATATAACCCTTTAAAGTTGCAAAATTGCTTTACAGCTCCACCATTGAGAACAATAATAATAACACTTGTAAAAAATATTTTTCAAAGAAGAAGAAAAAGAGAGATGAAAAAAAAAAGAAAAAAAAAACACAATAGCTGCCACTAGAAGTCGAACCTGGGTTATTTACATCAGAGGCAGTAACAATGACCTCCAGACCACTGAGATTCAGCACAGCTAATGAGGTAAAAATAGTGTATTTGTTGCAAATAACTAAACCCACTTGTTTTCACTTCGATGAATATTTCTGCTAAGTGTTTGAGAAAGGAAACGTTTATCAAACGATGTAGGATTTTTTCGCATAAACATTAATGGTGTCTCAGTGAAATTTGTGGAGAAAAAATAATCTGTTTAGAAGTAAGTCATTTGAAACATAAGAAAGAGAGTAAGAATAAGAGAGAGGTCAGTTTCACGTCACGTAAATAAAACTAAAATTGCTTATCATTCAAAAACTAATGACCAGAAATTGAGATATTGTGGAAAAATAGTAAATAAACTACCTGTCAAAGTCTCAGGGGTGTGTGATGTCCCATACTTGAGTTATTCAACAGAATTTACAACCGCTCAAAATTAGTTTAGTATGGAGTGGCCACGGGGAAACATGGCAGCCTAATACAAAACATCTGGAGTTAAGTTCAGTCATGTGAAAAGCTTTCTTCTCACTGTTGAAATTGCAAACATCCATAAGGACACTACTGTTAACATATTAGTTGTTCAGACTTCAAAGACAGAAGGTGAATTGACGTTTTCCAATATGTGACAACGGGCATCATTCATCAGTTCATGTCTGTTTCTTTGCAGTGTATCAGATATCCATAGACACCTATCAACATATATTTACTTGTAAATTGCTTTACAGCTTAACCATTTATAACTTACAATAATTATAACACTTGTAAAAAAAAAGATATTTAAAAAAGAAGATGAAAAAAAGGAACGTAAAAAAAGGTGGCATTAGTGGTAGTCAAACCTGGAACATCTGCATTACAAGCAGTGACGATGACCGCCAGGCCACGGTCATTCAGCATAGCTAATTAGGTAAAAATAGTTTACTTATTCCAAAGTGACCATTATTAGTTAGCGCTTGCACAGAAACACCGGAAGTGAGCTTTGGGGATGAAACTCTACGACGACGACAACAAAGACGAAAAATGGAGCTTGTTTTCAGACTTGGGCGGCGTTCCTCGCCCGAGTAATAAAAACTTGTAAATTTTTTCAAAGACCACAAATTGCACTCACCATACTCATCCTTATTTATTCCAAATTGCACTTGAAATCATGTGATTACCTGATTATACATTGAATAACATCCCAAAATATTTGGTTTGAAATGGTGTGTGATTTTTCTTACTTGTTTTCTTACTTACCTTTGATGAATCAATTTTTAAGTGCACATTAACTTAGTCAGCTATGAAATTTCTGGTGATACAGTATGTTGCCCAGTATCCGACCGGCACCAGTATCCGACCAGTTAAAAAATAATTTCAATTTTTGCAATGTGCTTATTCATTTCCCGCAAATGAAGTATTCCAAAAGGAAGCCAAAAATTTCAGCTTTGAAAAGCAAGCTTTAGCGGGCATTTAGATTGAGAAACACTTGCAGAAGGCACCGTTCTGTTGAGGTGCGTGAAATTTTGATGGCTAATATTTACGTTTTTCACTGTGCAGTGAGACTATCGCTGTTCAACTAAGTGCCTGTAAAATGTAATATTTTCAAAGGAACTGTTGGATATTTAAAATGATGATACTCAAAGAAATCAAGAGGTCATAAAATCAATTAATTCTTAAAATTTAATTTTTCTGGAATAACAGAGGCCAGAAACATTCACTAAGTTTTGATTTAGTATGCCCAGTATCCAACCAGTTTTTTCTTAACTGTGCAAAATCATTGTATAAGCTGCGTAAACTGTTTAAACAAGATTAATTCCATACCTTTAACTATAATTATGTCCTAGTATATGCATATAATCCATGTAATTAATGTAATGCTTCGCAACTCTATAGAAACTTTCTTCATTTATTTGTCGAAGTGAACTATTGTCTGTTAGCCTCCTTCGCAGACGTCTTTGGGCTCGTCACGTGTTCCTTGCCCACGAACGTCTGCTGAACTTAACTGCCACTTCCGTTCACGGTGGTTAGCCAATCATAGTTCGTTTTCCAATTTTTTGAAAGTAGGACTTCGACCCCGGGGTTATTTTCACAGACGATACACGTGAATCGGGTGTCGATTTCCATTCTTACGCAGCTCGTTATTGGTTTGTTCAAAACAAAGGCTAACTGCTGGCGAACGGAAGTGGCAGTTCAGTTCAACAGAGGTTCGTGGGCAAGGAACACGTGACGAGCCCAAAGACATCTGCGAAGGAGGCTAATTGTCTGTGTGCTTGCTTTGCATGACTGCATTTTGTATTTCCGGAAGCAGGAGTTAAAACAGGGAATTCGCCTTTCTCTTGACCCTACAATGGCCTCTCAAAGCAATGAGAGATGTTAGTGATGGCAGACTAAGTACCAGAAAAGTAGCCCATAATTGGGGAATTAAGAGAACAACGAATGAATATGTGAATGATCATCGCAGTTGTGAACCGGCTACATAAGCAGTTGTGAAAATAAAGTCAGGCTGAATTTTTTTTCAGGCTTTAATTTCACTACTGCTTTTGTAGTGTTCACAACTGTGATGATCATTCACATATTCATTCCTCAATCCGCAGTTTCAATATTATTTTGTGAAGAGATCTTTAGCATTACCTTTGTCTTTGCAAAGGAACTAGATTAATTTGGTTTTGTCATTAGAGTTTATAAGATAAATTGGTCACAATGAAAAGAATCTTGAATCAAATCTCTTTGAAGTAGCCAAGTTATCTTCTCTGCAGTACTGATAAAATCAAATTCGTTTTACACCCCACCACTGACACAGCACCACAGTTTCTTTAGCAACTAACCCCTTTGCAAATGAAGGCCTTATTTCTGTTGTCACTAATATCTTGCCAGGTTATGAAAATGAGCCACATAAAAACATATGGTCCCTGTGGCAGTTGTTGGGTTGGAATTACGTCTCATACAAAAATGCCGTGCTGGGTCACAAGCAATGCACTGGGGTAAGACAAACAAAGAAAGTTACCATTTCAAATGATGTAAGCTATTTGTTTGTCTTGTCCCAGTGTTCCAGCAAGGCAGTTTTGTACCATGTGACTGACCAGCTGCAAAGGGCCCATTCTGGTGAAAACTGGTCGGATTTAGATCAGAATAAGTGCCAAAACTGTGGAGCAATACATTTTTGAAAGTGAGATTGTCATCCACAGGTCTAAAACATGAAAGGAGTATGATTACTGGTACTTTATTTATTTATTGCAGCACTATGAGTGGTGGTGTTGGTCAAGAGGATAGTCTTCCTGTGAAGGAAGTGTTGTTGACAGGCCTGGGACACAAAAACAAGAGACCTTTGTTGATTGCATTTGTTGAACAAGATCTTTTGATTTATGAAGCTTTCACCTTTGCTGAATCCTCTCTTGAGGGTCACCTCAATCTGAGATTTAGGAAGGTTTGTATCATTGACCAATACAAATTTGTGTTATATCATCAAGTCAGTTTGTGATATACTACATTCTTATTTTTACTCAGATTAACTGTATAACGTGATTAAAGATGTAACTTTTCTGTAGTATCACATGCATACTTGGAAAAAAGAATTCTGAGTTCTCCAAACTGGTGTCCAACCTTGACCCTCTGAGTACTAGTTCGGATGCTGTACCACAAAGGTAAAGGAGACTCTTAGGAGCTATGCAGTAGGTCATTAAACTAGAGGTTGGTGTGAGAAATGTCCTGCATACTACTAGGATCTGAATGTGGATAGTATTTACAATGAGCAAGAGTGAGATGGTAAGTTTCAAACTAGGTGAAAAAGAGAAAAATTACCTGTGGTGTCAGTCATGCCTACTCTGAACTAGGAATCAGAAGGTCAAAAATTTGACTCCTGTTTGGAGAACTGTGATTTTTTTTCTGACTATGCTTCTATAAAAAGCCTTTCATACCAACTTCATACCCTGGTGTTTAAATATTAGCTTGTTTCTGAAACTATTATAGCCTCCCATGCGGTCGTTTTTAGGGGACTCGTATTTCACCTCCTCCCCACTAACGCTGTCTTACCCGAAGCCAACATTCCTTTCCCGCCGCTTAGCCAATCACATTTTACCTACCAAATTCTGGAAGGTTGACCTTGACCTCAGGATGCTTTTTGTCGGATAGTTCAACACAGCGGAGACAGAGCTTGAGTAAGCTCTGATCACCGTGTGCTTTATGTTCAAAATTTCCTGTTTAAATACCTATCAACTGACTTCAATTTAACAATTTGTGAGAGGAAATAGCGATAATATTTTCGTCAATATGCCGACTAGTTACAGAAGGTCGCTTATTTATCAAGCAAGCTTCACCTTCAATCTTCGATATCCTCGCAGCTGGTCATGTTGTAGCTGTTGTGTCACCTCTTGTGAATCTGATGAAGGGCCAAGTCAGTTATTATTTACACTGTAAGAAGTATTTGCGTATATTCGGTTAGTCTAAGTGATTTGGAGGAAGGAAACTTTGCCATCGGTAGACCATAGCGCGGACTGGATCAAGCCTGAGCAAGCTTCTAGGTTTATAAGCTGCATAATTTTACCGTCCGCTTCTCGTGAATTGAAGAAAAAAGTACGAATTGGCGCAGTCTATGCCATAGGTGTTAACTTCTGACTGCTTCTCCAGGACGTTTTGGGGTCGCTGTGTGGGCGAATTTCATTTGATTTCATGCAGGACCACAAGAGATCGAGCTTCCATGTGTGATCGACTTATAAATGCTTCGGATTTCTAACTTGGTCGCGTCTAAATTCTTATTCGATTTTTCAAATTTTAAAAGTCTCTTTTAACACATCGTATTACTCAAAAACAAATTGGCTCCAGCGCTTTGAAACGATTACAAATTCGCGAGAGAAAGAAGCATGCATAAGGATTAATTTTACTTGTCATCGCCGGACAGTTTTCTCGATCGTGATTGGCTAGGATGCCAGCGAGTCAAACAATGGGAAAGGAATGTTGACTTCGGGTAAGCAGGCGTTAGTGGGGAGGAGGTGAAATACGAGTCCCCTTTTAAAAAACGACTGCGTGGGAGGCTAAAACTATTAGGGACCTTAAGATAAATTATGAGGACAGGACATTCTAGGACGTGGGATCTTGGCCAAGGAATCCTGGGGAGAATTCACTGTTGTAACGTGCTTGCATCAGTTTTTGTGGCTACTGTTGCTATAGCAATGGTACACATTGCTATCTCTTGTGTAAGTTAGTGTTAAGTAATTCAGAAAGTGTCCAGAGATCAGGGTCAGCAGTCATCAGGTGGAATCACTCAGCGCAAAGCACACATTTGTGTTCGCCTTTCGTCCAGCAATACAGAAGGGTTGTAGTTTGCTGCTTGTTTGCTGAGCCTTAAAATCAGCGAGAATTCTTTCCTCGTGACAAAATAGGGGTAGCATAAAGAATACAGTCAGATTGAAAGACATTAGTTTGTCTGGTTAGCGAGATGTTATGTTGAATAAACTCTGGGATAAACTCTACTAGAAGTGTGAATTTGCAATTAAGCTTATTCTGTATATTGATTCTTTACAACTCTTATTTGTATTTCTTTGCATTAGACAACAGTTTAGTGTTGTACTAAAGGAGCAAAGATTCCAATAAAGTCACCGATCAGATAACGCTGTATTTGCAAACAGCTTTTATATGATACTAATAATGGTCTTTATTAAAGGTTTAAAACAGACGTTGAAACTCCTATTAGCGTACATAAACAAAGTGTTCCAGAATTCCAGTAAATAATCCTCAATATTGGATGATAAACCAGCTGGATAAATTGCCAGCAGACATCAAACATTTGCATACCACGAAAACATCACCCCTGCTGATTTGCATATTGTGACGCATTGTACATTTTGTGAGCCGAAATTTGTTCAAAATTATTTTGCTCGAAGTACAGCAGCTCACAACACAACAACACAAGACGAAATAAATGAGCTATATTTTGCAGAGGCTGTTGAAGATTGAAAATCTTTTGACCATGAAAATGGTCAGAGGTATATTTCCTAGGAGATGATTATGGTATATTTTTTTGTCGCCGGGTTATGCTTGTTTGAACATATACCACGATCATTTGTCACCTTATTCAGATGTGTGAGAAGATTTGTTATCTTTACATTTAGCCTGAGACCAGGCTCCACAGTGGGGTTATGGAGTGAAATGAAAGCAAAATTTTTACACAGCAACCATGAATAGTCTATAAGCCTTATACAGGTGTCTGGATCATTCTTACCATCTCTATGCTCGGGAATACGCTATTCTTATAGGATAAAATAGTTTTTCTTGGTACACGAAACACAAGCCCGTCTGTTGATACTTAACCAAAGTGATCAACCTAAAACTGATCAAAAGCTTTCTAAAAATCAGGGAAATCAACTTTTTAGCTAGAATGGATGAAAGTTATTTTGAAACCGATGACTTTACTCAAACTGTTAGGTTTACTGATGTCGTCATGTTACAAGAAGAGCATACGCATCACACAAGTAGGAGTAACAACTGATTTTTATTGAATATAACACTTACTTTTATACAATCAAATAAAGGCGGGTCCACATACTTGGCAAAATACCACTATACAAACTATGGCAATTTCCTGAGCGGTTTCTCTGCTATTGTACAGATAAGCCAAAACTAAACTACTAAAAGCGCTGCGGTTATACATGTGGTTACCTGGCTAAGTAAATCATGATATTGGAGCACGTATTCTAACACCCCCACTTGCTCCAAAATCATAAACACACACACAAAAACTATTTCCCCATGATAAAATGCTTAAACTTTTCTAGTTTAGCTTTAGTAGCAGGCTTTGTAAAAATGTCAGCTATATTATCTTCGGTGGGAATATATTCTAACTTGACAGTTCCTGCTTGTATTTCTGACCTTATAAAATGGTACTTGATGTCAATATGCTTTGACCTCTGATGATTGACTGGGTTCTTCGCTAAGTTAATCGTCCCCTGATTGTCTACATGGATTAATACATCATCTGTTGTAATGTTCATGTCTTTACATAGTTGTTTAAGAAATTTTGTTTCTTGTACAGCACTGGCTAGCGAAATGTATTCCGCTTCACAAGTAGATAAAGCTACGGTTTGCTGTTTACGACTTTTCCAAGATATCAAAGGACCGTTCTCTGACAACTGAAAATTATACCCAGTTACACTACGTCTATCTTTCACAGATGCTCCCCAGTCAGAGTCACAAAATCCCGTTAACCTTAATGGTGACTCCGATTTTTCGAATTTAAGGCATTGTTCCCGTGTACCTTTTAAATACCTCAGTGCATATCTGGCCAAGTTAAGATCTGACTCAGTAGGTTTGGCCATATTCTGCGAAAGTTTGGTAACAATATAGCATAAATCAGGTTGCGTGCATGTCATTACATAAATTAGGCTTCCAACAATTGCTCGGTACAACCTGGGGTCACCCAATTCCCGTGAATTGAAATCGCACTCTTTCTCTACCCCAAGGGCACATGGAGTTGATTTTGGCTTACAATCGCTCATCTCAAATTTGGACAAAATTTTGTCAATGTATTGACCTTGACTCATTTTAATAGTAGTCCCACTACATTTGAATTGGGTTCCCAAGAACCATGACAATTCACCAAGATCTTTCATTTTGAATTTCTGACAGAGAGACTCTTTTACGCTCTCTAGCAATTTGGAACTGGTCGCCGATATAATGATATCGTCGACCCAAACAATTAGGATGACACATCCTTCGGTCTCGGAATTTCTTATATAAACACACGGATCAGCGGGTGACTGTGAAAAATTTTCATTGCACAAAAAGGTATGCAACATACTGTTCCAATTTCTCCCGCTTTGTTTGAGACCATAAAGTGACTTCTTTAATTTACACACCAATTTCTCGCCATTTTTGCCTGCCTTCTGAAAACCTTCTGGTTGTTCCATGTAGATATCGCAATCGATTGGCGCATTTAGATAAGCAGTTTTTTACATCCATCTGATGAGTGATCATGTTGTTTTGAACTGCCCGTTGCATCAGCATCCGAACTGAACTCATGCGAGCTGTTGGCGCAAAAGTTTCTTGGTAGTCAATTTCTGCAATTTGGGAATAGCCCTTTGCGACGTAACGCGCTGTGTGGGTTTCTTCGCCGTTTGGCCCGGTTTTTACTGCAAAAACCCATTTTCCCCCCACTATTTATCTACCTTGTGGTGGCGTTACCAGATCATATGTGTCATTGTCAATTAAGGCTGTTATCTCTTCTCTCATGGCCTTTTGCCACTTGCTCGCCTCTTGCGAGTTCACAGCCTCGTTGTACGTTGACGGTATGTTCTCAACCCTGTAGCAGTAGTCTACAGTATAGTTTACATTGTCATCCATGTCTTTCTCTAAAACATACTCGTCCAAACGTCTGGGCATGTTATGTGCCCTAGTGGGGTACCTTGAAGTGCCCTCAGGCTCGCTGTCGTTATTTTCAGTAGGGTTTTTTGTCCTGTTCTGCCTCCCATTTCACTTTGGTAAAAGCTCTGCTCAAGAAATTTTACGCATCGCACCCTTTCGACCCTGTTTATGTCGGGGTAATAAACTAGGTATGCAGGGCTTTCCCTGTCATAACCCACAAAAACTCCCTTTTGGCTTCGCGCGTCCAATTTCTTCGCGTTTTGCACGTAAGCGTAACATGTAGAGCCAAATACGTGCATGTTGCCAATATTCGGTCGCTTTCCTGTTAGCGCCTCGAAAGGTGTCTTACCCAACCTGGGATTAAAACATCGATTCCTGATATATGCCGAAGCCAAAACCGCGTAGGTCCAGAGTTGTTTGGGCAAATTTGCCTTGAGCAATAAACAGCGCGCCATGTCGAATAGACTTTGCCACGCCCTTTCTACAGTGCCATTTTGGTGCGGGGAATACGGAGCGCTCATTTCGTGTTTTATAGCATTTTTGCGTAGCAAAGATTTGAAATTTTTGCTTGTGAATTCCGTTCCATTGTCGCTCCGAATGCGCTTGACCTTACCGAATGGTGCGGTGTCGGATAAAAACTTCTCCGTTGCTTCCAAGGTATCACTCTTCTGCTTGAGAAAATACACCATGTTTATACCTGTGTAATCGTCTACGAATGACAGAGCGTACTTGAAGCCATCCTTAGCTATTGGATCGATTGGGCCGGCCAAATCACAATGAACAAATTCTAAAGGCTCTTTTGCTTTCTCGTCCGGCTTGCGGTTGCGGAACTGGCACATTTTACCTTGCATGCAGATAGGGCACTCGCACTGTCGATCATCAACAATTTTCATACCTTCAACAACATTTTGGAGTTTTCGCAAATCATTGAAATTACAGTGCCCCATAATTTTATGCCACGCCATTAGCGTGGTGGCGTTATTTTGGGAAGAAACACTATTCAAATAGAACAAACGCCCTCGTTGTTGTATATCAAACAATGTGCCATTTGGTGCCCTGAAACTCTTGAAATCCTTATCTAGGGTTATGCTAGCCCCCTTATCAATGGCTGCAGGAACAGAAAAAATATTTTGGTTGTACGATGGGATGTACAGGGCGTTGTTTAAGACCACATCCTGCAAAATACCGTTTACGTCATAAAGCTTAACTTTTGCGTTTCCCTTTCCTAAAACCACATTTGCCCTACTTCCATTGGCTAATTCAATGAAATGAGTTCTAGGGTCAAATTTCTTGTCAAAATCTACAAACTTAGACTTATCATTAATTATATGGCTTGTTGCGCCGGTATCCAAAAGTAAATTTGCAGTTATCTCACCTCTACTTTCCTCATCCTTAATAGTAAAGATAAAACTATGATCACTAGAGTCATTGTTCAGTTTTTGTTCTTTGCGTCCCATTGCAACTTTTGCTGCGTCAGAATTCCCTTTTCGGCAATCCTTCGTGTTGTGGGTGTTCTTGCATCGTTGGCACCATTTGTCTGCAACTTTGCTTGAGTAGCAGTCCACACTTTTGTGCCCTTTTCGTCCACACTTGAAACACTTTCCCGCAAACTTGTTTGGCTTGTGGGCGCCGTTCGTTGCGGTCATAACGCCATCTGTGTTCCCACCATTGCGTTCATTGCAGCACCGTTCGTTCTCCTCGTGGTTACGGAGGGCTACCTTGAAATCTGAGAATGTCATTGCCGTTTCTCTTTGCATGACTACCGTGGAAAACATCTTGTAGTTTGAGGGCAAGCCTTTGAGCGTCATAGCTACTAACAAACCGTCGCTTATAACCTCGCCGGCTGCTTTCAGGGAAGTTGCTGCGGTCTCCGCCCTGATGATGTAGTCTGTGGTGGTTTCGCCTTCATGCATGTGAAGCGAAGTCAGCTCTGTGTAGAGGGCAATGATGCGCGGCTTCCCTTTTCCTTGGTAGTGCTCTCTTAACACTTGAAGCGCTTTTCGCCCGTCATTGTTTGCTTCCCTTATCACCAAAGAGAGGCTTCTGTTGTCTAAACACTGGACCAATTCAGCGAACGCACTTGCCTTATCTGCTGCGCTGGGGGCTGACGTTTCGCCTTCTTTTGGGATGACCACGTCGTACAGCTTCTGGAGGCGCATGTAACCGAGAAATTTCACCTCCCATAGCTCGTACCTGCTTTCATCTCCATCAAACACGAGTGTTCTCCTGGGCCCATAACCTGTTAGGTTTACTGATGTCGTCATGTTACAAGAAGAGCATACGCATCACACAAGTAGGAGTAATAACTGATTTTTATTGAATATAACACTTACTTTTATACAATCAAATAAAGGCGGGTCTACATACTTGGCAAAATACCACTATACAAACTATGGCAATTTCCTGAGCGGTTTCTCTGCTATTGTACAGATAAGCCAAAACTAAACTACTAAAAGCGCTGCGGTTATACATGTGGTTACGTTGGCTAAGTAAATCATGATATTGGAGCACGTATTCTAACACAAACCAGCAGAAAATTTGTTTTTGTTTTTCGAGAGTAGATAACTCCATCCATTGAAACCGGTGAAAATTTTCTTTGAACAGATCATGGTGGGAATTTAACAGATAGGTATACTGCTATTTATTTAATTTTTGGAAAACTGGCATGAAAAATAGTGTGCGATCCGATCAGATCTCCGATCAGATAACACTAGTTTGCAAACAGCTTGACAAATGTTTCGTATCCCTTTCTCGTGAAAATGAAAAAGCTTCAGCAGAAGCCACATGCAGTCCTTGACTGTCTAATTTCTTGGCCTTGGAGTGTACCTGTTGAAATAAAAATGTCCTACAGAAGACAAGCTTCAATACCCTTGACACTACAACATCTTTTTGATGTATGGTTTTCTCATAGGTTTCCAAGCAACAGCTGTTACCATAGTAATGGTAATGCATGGCCGCTCGTTTTGTAAAAGGTCAATTATCTTGAAATCTAGTCAGACACTTCATTTTTACTTCAAGAATGTAAACTCCTCAAGACCCAGAACTTGTAGGCCAAATTAGAAAAAGAAACAACTGTAAGAGCATTTTCAAGTAAATTACAAATAAATTTTTTCTCATTCCCACACTTTTCTTCAAGCTTTACAAGGAAATGTTAAACTTTTACACTTTTCTTCTCTGTTCAAGGAATTATCATGATAGCAAAGCATTTTCAATTTACATAGGTGGCTCTGATTGTAAGATATTTAAGTACAAAAATGGCTTAATTTATGCAAACAAGGTGCTTGGAGGCATTTACTTGGGATGCGATGGTCGATGTATGGCTACCAATGGTCAGAATGTGTTTAAACGTGCACAATTCACAAATGCGTAACATATTAATTGAAGGCCTTGGGGCATAATCAACCTATGTCGAATTTTAGGTCGTTTTCCGATTTTTCTCAGATTTGTCTGAATTTCTGCATGTGAACTGCAATTGATTGAAAAATGTGGTCTGGTATTTTTTTCACTGATTTTTTTCCTTTTGGAGATATAAAGTGTGTAAAAAATGTGTTTCTCCTTGCGTACGATAAGAAACCAACCTTCCACGAGAGTAGTTTGCAAATTGCATTACCGGTACATCTTCTTTCAATCAAATTGCAGTTCACATGCAAAAATTCTGACAAATCCGAGCAAAATTGGAAAACGACCTAAAATTCGTTATAGGTTGGTTATGCCCCGAGGCCTTCAGTTATGAGCATAAAGGCCGGGCATAAAGGGGCAAGTGATACACAACACAACCCTTTGCTGTGTGTCAGAGGCTGTGGATTTGTGAATTATAATTAATTCACAAATCCACAGCCTCTGACTGACAGCAAAGGGTTGTGTTGTGTATCACTTGCCCCTTTATGCCCGTTGGTTGGTTGGTTGGTTAAACTCCGAGGCCTTCAATTAATATGTTACGCTATTGTGAATTTTGCACGTTTAAACACATTCTGACCATTGGTAGCCATACATCGACCATCGCATCACAAGTACGTCGCCGTAGCCCTTCAAAGTTCAAGTTTAAGCAGCGTGAAATCAGACAGTACGGCTGTGAAGTTTACGTTCGAGTTAGTTTCTTACAGCGTTCACCAGTTAACTTTGGGGAATAAATTCCTTCAAAGGAACAAGGAATTTAACTTTATTTTGTTATGGCGAGGGTTTTTGCGGAGACGTTGAAAAACCTCTCGCATTGATATTCTCAAATAGGATTAGAACTGATTTCGCAGTCTAGAACAACAACGCAACAGTAGAAAAAAGGCTTGAAATTATAATTTTGATATTCACAACCCCTATATTGTACTATATTAAACAGAGGACACGACTCCTGGTATGATCTATGAGACCAATAATTACAAAATTACTGACAAATCCTGTGGAAACATTATTTATTTACATTCACTTGCGTCTGAAATGAATCAAGACACGTCAATCATGTTGGAATATAGTGTAATTATTTAAAGTAAAATACACATCGATTAACCGTTCGAACATCCTTGCAAATCTTACTGCCTGCTAAGAATGTCTGAAATTAGCATTTAAAATTCTGGAAATGGAGTAAAACACAGCTTTTGACATAAAAATAAAACAATGAAGCTGTACTAACAAAATCCTCTTCCCATTTGCCACCGCCATTTCACTGCATAAAACAACTACTGAAAATAAAAGCAGATTTGTTGGGTTGAAAGAAGGAAGGTACATAAATGTTCATTCTGAATGAATTAGGAAGGTTTTTCAGTACGATTAAACGGTTAAAAAATCAAAGAAGCTTGTTGAAAAGTAGAAAGAAGCGATTTAAAACTCACGTACCAGAGACTACGCGAAACCTCTTCTCCCGACGTAGTAGGATTTACCGCTACGGCTGAATGCAAATGCCTGACATGCGCAGTAGCCCATATTTTTACAAAATTACTTCCGGTTGCCATACTGAAGCCCGACGTACCGTTGCTTAAACTCCCTAATGTGGTCCCAGTCCAGCTAGACATCGTGGTAGATAGGTCTGCATAAACCTAAACCACTGAGCAGATTTTCTGGCTGTTACAGTAATTCGTATTTCTTTTCTCTACTCTTAGAATAATTTGTTGACGGTAGTTTCCTAGAGGAATCCCCTGCTGCCTTGCCTCTTCCTGATCATTTAGCTGTTGCTGAATTGCAGGTCGTGAAATTTCAGCCTTTATTGCCATGTAGAGTGCACTGGTGAGAAACTGCTGAACAAAATGTGTTTCAGTGTAATTGAGATTTTATTCTTACAATCGAACATTAATCCAAGGGAAATGAATCTTCATAGCTACTAGAGAATGTTGCTTTCGACAAAATGCTATTTTAATATTATTGGTCTTAATGAATCTTCTACTCGATACAAAAATCTTTAATGACTATGCCACAAATTGAAATGCTTCTTTTCTTAGTTAAACTGGTTATTCATTATCTTTATTGACCGATCTTTTCGCAGTAATGAAATTTATTTCTTGGTAATGAAGGGCAAAAATTGTACTAGTTTAATAACACAGGGATTTGCTTGGCTATATCAACCTGAGTGGAACTATCATTATTAACGATCAGACATGAGCAAAAACAAGCACATTTTTACTTTGCTTTTGCAGCATTTATTTCTTGAAATCATGGAAAATGTTAGGTTGACAATTTTCTTTCAAGATTTTAAAAAGTGTCACTTCTGATATTTCTGAATCAAAATGAGAAGAAAAATACTTGTGTTCTCAGCGGGATGGCAAAAGCATAGAAATGGCATCCTCGATGAGACCAGGATGGGATGGGGCTGGGCAGCAGGTACTTGTGCACATGTGTGAAAGGTCAAATTTCCTTCCAGTAGCTGTTCTAGATCGTCCCATCTCCTTATCTTAATCTTAAGGTCCCTATTATTGTAAGGCAAGCGAGGTAACCCTATGACTTAATCCTTTATAGACAGAGGGGTACTAGTATTGGTCCTAGTCACCTCACAGTACAGAAACCAGAGCAAGACAGTGGTAAATGTATTGATGTCCATTTTGGCTTGTTCAACCAGTTTGATTGAAAATAGGCCTTTTCAATAATACTACTGCTGATAATAATAACAGCTTCAGTGTCTGTTCACAGTGATAAGTGATAGTGCTAATGATGATAAAAAATTACTTTAGTGTGAAATCCACTCGAATCCTAAGGTGCTTTGCAATAAAATATATTGAGAAAATTATCAAATGCAAGATAAATATAATTACGGATTATGTGAATATTGTGTGGTTCCAGAAAATATCCATACCCCCACCACAGAGGGAGTTTCACTTAAGACCCCCACCTCAGTGGATTTACCATTTTTCAAGGAACTGGTACCCTGTCCACCCCTTTGGATTTTACATAATCATTTAACCCCCCAACCCCTCTGTCCAGTAAGTTTACTTTTTGACAAGAAATACATGTACTGTTGAAGTGTTGTTGACTAAAATACTGAGGCCCTACCTGTAGTCTTGGGTTTCTGCTTGAACAAAGATAAAATAGATGTGTGTAAAGTTCTCTTGATGGATGCAATTTTTTTAGCTTCCCAGCTAATCTCTTCAGGTGGCCAAAATTTAATATTAAATGCAATCTTCTTTGTGAACACCATCACTGACAAACATGAGAAACACAGCAACTTTCAACTGAGCAAGGGGACGAAAAATCAAATATCCAGGTTCCTGAGATGTGAAACTTCTCAGCTCAGAAGTTGTATGCATGTAATACAAAATTCATTGCAAAATGAAAACAATGTGAGCCACTTGACACTTGGTTAATTATTGTATTTTTTCTCACATATATTGGTGGTTCAGAGGCATATGAAATGTGAATGTAAGATGTTCTTTATTGACTAATAATAATAAAAAATGATTGCTTTCCACGAAGTTGCAATATTTCAAGCTTCTTTTGAATTAAACCAGTAGTTAGTTGTTTTTTTTTTCCTGAACAAGGTCAAGCAACTTGAATTGGTCAGTATCTAGAAATTTATGTTACTCATCCACCCCCTCCCCTCTGGATTTCCCTGGAGTTTTGCCCCTGCCCCCTCCCAACCCCTCAGGAATTTCCATTTCCCTTTGTGATCAGTGTATGGATATTCTCTTGAGCTACACCATTAATAGAATTTAATTTGTGGAATTTTTGTTTAGTTGCCGCACAATTTGCTTATACGAGAAAAGAAATCAAAGCAGCAGAAAGTAAAGCAAGTTGATGCTGTTCAAGGTGAGGATCATAATGTGCAAGTGACCACAAAATTGCAAATTGCCCATCCTTAAAGAATACTGTCAGAGATCAATTTAAGTATTTGTTCTTGGTTGTGTCTTTAGGATCAAAACCTAGAGTTGCTAGTCTCCGTGTGTTTGGTGACATCTCGTCTTATTCAGGGGTAAGTTGTTCTGCCATTCTGTATGGTCTATATCTTTTTAGTTCTTTCCTGGAAATGTGCTCTAAACAGATCTCTGTGTGGAAAGATGTTTTCTGATACATTTTAGTACATATGTTGATGTGTCACTGTTGTTGCAGGTCTTTGTTTGTGGATCATACCCTCACTGGCTTTTTGTCACAAACAGAGGGGCATTACGAGCTCACCCAATGAATATAGATGGTGCTGTCACATGCTTTGCCCCATTTCATAATGTTAATTGCCCCAAGGGATTTCTCTATTTCAACAAGAAGGTAAATCATGATCTTAGCTTTTGTCTGTGATTGCTATATTGGACTGTTTTTTTGTGACATTAATTTTTTTGGCTTTTTCATGTTTATACCGTGGGTGCATTGTTTTCTTCATGTTATTTAGGGAGAACTGAGAATCTCAGTGCTACCAACTCATCTAAGCTATGATGCTCCATGGCCTGTGCGGAAGGTTCCACTTAGATGTACACCTCATTTTGTTGCTTATAATCGAGAAAGCAAGGTATATATTATCCCAAACTAATCTGCATTATTGGTGTAATTTAACCCCTTCACTGCCGACTTTTTGCGCATCTTTTTTTGCAATTTCCTGAGGGTAGGAGGTCAAGACGACCTTTCCATTCCCTATAAGAGGGTTACCACAGTGATGTTGCTGGTCCGCAACACCTAAGGCTCTATCTTTCTTGTCACGCATGTCACGCCAGTTGTTACTCGTTTTAAGCGGTCAACTGCAGCTAACAATACGGTAGGAATTTGATTTATACGTGTGTTTTACAAGCCATTTTTCAACCTCAGAAGCCCCCTGCCTGGCATCATAGAGCTGGGTTAGTGGGTAGAGGCAATCTAATAATAATAATAATAATAATAATAATGATAATATAATGGTTTATTAACAGTGTATCCA
The DNA here is from genome assembly GCA_016490735.1 of Pachyseris speciosa. Taxonomy (NCBI): domain Eukaryota; kingdom Metazoa; phylum Cnidaria; class Anthozoa; order Scleractinia; family Pachyseridae; genus Pachyseris; species Pachyseris speciosa. The sequence goes on along the minus strand of JAEMWC010000333.1, from coordinate 449,082 downwards.
TAAATACATGGCTCTTCACCTGTTAAAACTAAATATAAGATTACAATAATTTTTTATTAGATATAAAAGACAAAAATTTCTAATTAAAAGCTAAAAATTACAATTTGATATAAAAGACGAAATTTCCTAAAGCTAAAAATAGAAATAATTAAAATCATATAAAAGCTACTATTGATTGTATCTTGACCTAAGAATGTGCTTTCAGACTTCCCTGCAGATTTTGAAATCGCTACAAATTCTTAGGTTGGCAGGTAGGTTGTTGAACAGGCTGGCAGACATGTCCTGGAAAGTTCCACATTCTAAAGGAATTACAAGTCTAGTTGCCGAACTTGACCGCAGTGTTCGTACAGAGGTCACTGTATTGAGTTTTAAGTAAGAAGGCCAAAGGTCCAAACAAAGTGCCTTATGAACTTGTTTAATCTTCTGAAAGAAAACAAAGGTGAGAAGAAATTTCACATGAAGTGGGCTGCCAAAATTGTTAGATCGAGTCATGGTGATTCATGAAGTGAAGTTGTGTTCCAAGCAGTTCTTTGAGTGGATTCTGGGACCTTGTACAGTGTATGGCAATTTTGACAAGTTTTGACTTGTGAATAATGCAATCGGTGCAATATTTTGTCAGCAAGACCTGGTGGCTCTACACTTATAAAAAATATCTAAACTGGAAATTGCTTTGAGTCACAAAGGCGAAAATTACCGTGAGTGCAAGTGAAATCAAAAGCATTATCCACACCGCTCTAAATAAGTGGGTAAAAGTGAAGAACAGCTCCCCTAAAAGTCTGTCAGCCTACTGTCGGCCAACTGTCGGCCGGCAGTATACCAACAGTTAACCGACAGTTGACCAACAGCAAACCGACACTTAAAAATGACACTTAAAAAAGTGTAATGACATCGCAGACACTCGACCCTTACCGTTCTATTAGAACCAGTCGCATGATGTACGTAAAAAACCGTAACCGACAGTCGGCCGACTGTTGGTCAACAGTCGGCCAACAGTTGGCTGACTGTTGGTCAACTGTCGGCCGACTGTTGGCCAACTGTCGGCCGACTGTTGGCCAACTGTTGGCCGACAGTCGGCCGACTGTTGACCAACAGTCGGCCGACAGTTTTTTGGGGGAGCTGTTCTTCACTTTTTCCAATAAGTGAGCAGGAAAATGTGGAACAGATTTCAAGAAGTGGAGTCGAAGTTTGCTTCCAACAAAGACTTTAAGCTTCAAAAGATATTTTTGTCCGAAAAACTTCAAGGCAAAGTTGCATATTTTTGGTGTTGTCAGAGGGCGCTCGAAGACAACATTTTTGGTTTTGCAACAACATAAACGGTCATATTTGTTCATAATTGGGAGTTTTGGTCACTTTATGGACTGTGATTAAGTCTACATAACTTTGATATCTATATTAATAGCATTTGGCAATAAAAATGGTTCATTTCAACCATAGCAAGGGATTTGGGAAAGTTGTAGGTTTTCAAAGCACTAACAGTGTTTAGGATGTATATATATATACGTCTTGGCAGTTACCGGTAATGGGTTAAAGTGCACTTAACCCCAAAATACTTTTTTCACTTAAATAAATCTTTGCACCTGTAAGAAAAGCATTGCTGCACCTTTTTGCGCCTTTTAAAACCAAATATTGACTATTTATAGGCTGTGATAGTTACAAAATCTGGCCATCATCTGTCCCACGACTTAGCTAGTAAGGGGCATGGGTCTGTTCCTTACTTGACGTCACAAACTGGTTTGCATTGTGGTAAGTCTTAGTAAACATGCATGCAAATCAGTTTGTGATGTCAAGTAAGGAATAAACCCATGCCCCTTACTAGATGGGTCATGGGACAGATGATGGCCAGATTTCATAACTTTTACAACCTATAAAAAGTCAATATTTGGTATAAAAGGTCGCAAAAAGGTGAAATGCATTTCAAACAGGTGTTAAGATTTATTTAAGCAAAAAAATATTTTGGGGCTAGGTGCACTTTAAGAGATGTTTCGCAGAAATGAAGCACATTATTAAAATACCTGATGGGAGGTATGCAAAACAAGAGATTCTTTCATTATTCACATGGGTCCAGCTCACAAGAAGAGAGCTTCTGTTGAGCATGGTAAGAAGTATCCCTCTATTGTAAATATTTTTATCGGCTGATGTAAGTAACAAGATGTATTCCCTCAATGCTGTTGTAGTTGTTATCATTTTGAAGCCTGAATTCAGATCCATTGAATGTGTTTGTACAGTTTAAACAGATGATTTAAATGTCAATGCCAAACAAATTGAGCTTTAGTGGATAAATAATTACTAGGTTTAAGCATGTTTTGTACAAGATTATTTGTAAAGAAATATTTCCTTTGTTTATTGCACTGCATCACAGATTTAATTCTGACAATGTTGTTGTGATCGTGAATCATTTACTTCTGTCATCATTAATAATTTCTGTGAGAAAAGCTGAGGTTTGTTTCCTGATTACATTGGCTAGACGTATGCAGTTGTGACAAGCTTATCAGAACAGACAAAGAAGGTTGTCAAATTAAATACTGAAGACCATGAACCAGAAGACATTGATAGAGGTAAGCTCTCATTCCACCAGTTAAGGTCTGGCCCTATATCTTTAAAGTCCTTACAAGATGCATCAGGTCTGTTTGGTTTTTTTTTTTTTTTTACCTTAAGTTGGTTGAGCCCTGTGTTGGCTTAGACAACAGCAGGAGTCCAGGGCAGGTTACTGACAAACATACAATGGAATTTAAGAACTATACCAGCAAAGTTTAAAAAAAGAGAATTCAAAGACTTAATCCATTGACTACCGAGCATTTTCCCGAAAACACCTTTTGAAGCTTGCCGAGCCGTTTTCTGACCAATATCTACAATCCTGGCCAAATGTTGTTGGGACACCTCCCCCTTTTCACTCTAAAACCCATGATTTAAAGTATGTCCTTTATATTTTGAAAAAAAAGACCAATGGAAGCCAGTGTAGTTGACCCCCTCCCCTAGTAATGTTAAAATGTAATTGACCCCCCTCCCCCTAGCAATGTTGCACCTTCCTGACGTGTGTTTTTGGTTATGAATGTTGCGAAGCAGCGCCCACAGGGTGACAAGTCTTGATATTGCTCCTTTCTTATGGGATTCCAAAAGCGAACAAAAACTGCCAACGTATGTTCATCATGTCAGTGTTTGTCATGTCAATACAGGTTTTTAGCTACTTGGTCACATGGTCTGAAATGGGTAAACAAAAATCCAATATGGCGTCTGCCTCAGAAGTGTGTGACAGCAGCACTATTTCCTGGACAAAGACTCAGATAAACCAACATTTAAGAGACACTCACTGTGGTAGAAAAGTTATAGGAGAGAAGGGCTACACGTTTTTCATAGAGAATTATATCCACAATGTATACATAGGTCGACCAAGTAGTCCTGCAAACTTGTGTATCGTGCAAGCACGTTGTCATCGTAGCCAACAAAAGAATGAAGATCCTCATTCATTGAAAATTGAGGTTGTTAACAGAAGTGGGGATGCCAAAATTTCAAAAGCTAAATGTTCCTGTAAAGCGGGTTAGTATTATGAGATTGTTACTTACTTTTAGATCGCTTAAACTGGGATTTCCGAAGCTTTGTCTTCAATCTCTTTCTATTTACCATTAGGGACTTTAAGACCACGAACTACGGTTGCTTTCCGTGTCTACTGCACTGGGCCGAGTACAGAGGTGACAGTGCGAAAATACTAAGTTAAGTTGATAGACTACAGACTGTGGACTATGGTTAATTCGACAACATTGGACAATTTTGGTTTCCTTTAGAAATGTCTTTCCCAAGGGTGCGAGATTCGCTTGTCTATAGTTTGACCAATGAATTAATAAACGAGGAGGAGTTTCATTCGGCACAAGTTCTCAGTCACGACTGCGATTTCATAAAAACAAACATAGCCTAAAATTACTTGCTTCTCTGAGGCCATAAACTCGTTAGAATTGACTAAAACACGTAGTAGTTTCTCTCTCAAGAAACGGTTGTTTTAAAGAAGTATGAAATGATAATTTACCTACCTTTTTCTCGTGTTTTCAACCTCTCCACTTCCATTACGTCTTTTGTAGTCAACACTACGCAAAACCCTTCGACTACTCACCGTTGTGAGGGCGCTACGGTGGGAACAAAGTTGACAGCATGTCTCGTCCCAGTCCTAATTACCTCACGGCCGTAGTCCATAGTCTGTAGTTGCCCTATCTTAAAGTCCCTATTGTTAGGGAAGGAGGTCATTGCAATCATATCACAGGGCTTCTTTATGCTCTAAATCATTGGTTTCTGTTGGGCTTGACAGAAATCCCTGCGGATAAAACTTGTACGAGTTTACCGCAAATGTGGCATCAACCCCGCGGTACCCGCATTGAATCAGAACCAATTATGAATTGCATTTTTACCAATTCAAGCACTGACAAAGCTGGGACAAGGAAAAGATCACCAGTTACATGTAAACTTTATGACGCTAGACCCAAAATTTTAAAATCTGAAGGATGGAGGAGAGAGACTGTTCTATGGATGTGTGGTGAAATGAACAAAAGGGAGAAAAAACCTCCATGCTCCTACACTTTGGCTGATCAAGAAGCATCCGCATTTGTGAACACAGTTTTCGGAAATGTTCCGATTGGTTCGATTCTGAGCTATCAACTTAAAGACCTTAAAGAAAATACTGTCAATTTAGTATTGATCGACCATCTGATCAAGAAGTTGTGGCGACAGAAAATGTAATACCTTCATTCCCTGATCTGCCCAGTTCACTTTGTACAGCCACACCCTTTGCACCTCCAGAAAGTGTACCCACTGATCAATCTCGGTTTCTTTCCAGACTAAACTTAAACCTAGAAACCGCACAGCAAGTCGAAAAGAAGACAGTGAAACAGTCTCTTGATCCTGAATGGTTTGCTCTTAGAAAATTTCAGTTAACTGCATCTAACTTTGGACTTGTTGCAAATAGGAAAAAGCAGCCAACTGAGGTGTTCCTTAGAAATATAATTATTTCAGCCAAAAATCAAATGTTGCCTCTATAAAGCATGGGAAGCAAAATGAATCAACAACCAAAACTCTGTATGCTCATGAGATGTAAAAAAAGGAACACCAAATTCACTGTGTATGAAGCAGGACTGGTCGCAAATCCATCCCTACCTTATTTGAGTGCTTCACCAGATAGCAAAGTCTTTGATCCATCTGAGAGGGAACCATTTGGCCTCCTGGAGATAAACGCACCTTTTGCCTGGAGAAACAGCAATTTCCTCAAGGCTTGCCATGATAGTAATTTCATGTGTTTTTATGATGTTATAGAGGGAAAGGCTAATTAAAAGTAAACCACAAAATCTGGGTACTATGTTCAAGTTCAGGGTCAGTTGGCCTTGTCAGGAGTGCCATGGTGTGATTTTGTTGTCTTCTTGACAGGTTCAAGGAATGTTCATGTAGAGTGGATTTATTTTGATAAACTGTAGTGGGAGCAGGAACTACTTCCCAAGTTGCATGCTTTTTATTTTGACCGTGCTTTGCCTTATATTTACAGACAGGAATGTGTCACTGTATCACCATGTACAGTGTAGTGTGGTAGTTCAATGCTACAGCCATAGCTAGACACTGGCTAGATCCTTAAAGACACCCTGTTTACTCCACTTCCACCAAAAACACACACAGTTCATAAGGCAGACAAAATGTTCATTTTGTGCTTTAAGATGTTCTTTCTTTGATGAAAACAGAGATTTCAACAAACATTTTTTGGAAAATTATTTTTGTATACATCTGGTCATCATTGAGATGATTGCAGAGTACTGTTGTGAGAAACTACTGATGCATTTTCCTCCATTGTTCAAGTTGACATTGCATGTTCTTTCTGTCATACCCTTACACATTTCTTGAACACTTATGACATAATACTGGTATTTGTATGTACCCGGTAATGTAAGTGTAAGTTATAAGAATAAGATTGGCGTTATATCTCTACCCAAGGCCATCAGGAGTCAAGTCAAAGTACTCTTGTTCTAAACCAAGATATAATGAAAATATCAACTTTATTACTAACATTCTAAAAACAAGCTTATTTAAAAAAAGTCATGTTTACACTATAAGAGCAACCTGTTGTAACTCTATTTGTATTAGCCAAAACCATTACAAGGCAAAAGCAGAAATACTTTATTCTACTATGGGATCCATAAAATTGCTTATCGAACAACAGACTGATGACCACAGTTGATTAATGCAGCCAAGCATAGCCACAGGTAAAGGGCTGGAAAAAATGCCAAACCTCCTTACTTTTCCAATGGCCCTTTCAACATGTATGCAATGTTGGGCAACTGTTTGAGTTTTTATCACATCAGATTCTTCAAATTGTGCATCTGACCCTAAAAATCGAATATTCAATTTCAACTTTAGTTTGCCGAATTCCGGTCCTATGTCAAAGCCTTTATCAGCCATGATAGCATCACCAGGTAAAACTTCTCCCAAAGATAGTTTCTGTTCCAGTGAATTCAGTTGTGCACTTAGATTTCAAGACACTCAGCGACATCTTGTGAGAACAATCAACATGTAAATTAGCTTGAACACCCTATTCACACGCTCTTTGTCTACCGTTTCAAAAGCCCCTTCCCCTTCTGAAGCTGTGTCTGTTTCCTCTTCCTCAAGTATTTTCCTTTCCTTCTCGAGTTTAGCCCACTTGACTGGTAATATCCTCTCTTTCTTCTTCGTCTATGAAAATACAGACGGGCACGCATCATCCTTCAGTGTCTTTTTCTGACTGTTTACAAATTTATAATCCTCTTCTATAAAGTGAGCAGAGCAGATTTTTGAGCTCTCAGTTATCTTAAAGTCTTTTGTTGGATCTCTTTTTATTCTGGATATCCAGACCTGTGAATAGATAAGACCAGAGAACACAATCGCATTCTCAGGATGCTACTACTTAAAGAAAGTTGATACGTACCTTTTGGAGCTTGGGGTCATCCAGAAATTTATGAAAAGATAGCCGCTCATCTGTTGAATTGTTGTTACAATCAAATACCTTACAATATTGAACCATTCTTGTGAAGTGCAATGTACAGAAGTATCATAATAATAATAATAATAATAATAACCTTTCTTTACCCTCGGTAGTATTTATAGCGCAAGGCTAGTGGGGCCGAGCAAATACAGAAACAAATAATCCAAATAAATGTAATGTGATAAGAATCCCAACTGGCCAGAGGCAAACCAGTTGGCTATTTACAAGGATGACCGAGGAGTTGAACCAGGGACTACCCAGAACAACACCAGCTAGTGGCTAGAGCGGGATTTGAACCCGGGATGACCGCATTGAAATCCAGCAGCCCAAACAACTCAGCCACCCTGCCTCTCTATGGCGTTCCGTATGATCAAGTTTGTTTACCCATTTTCAAACCACTTGACCAGTGTGTGACGTATGAAACTAAAAAGGTTGAACCAAAGAAAATGAAGCTATTCTGATATCAATGGTTTTTTTCCCAGATTTTCGTCAACATTGACATGGGGAAGAGGGGGGTGGGGGGTTGGGCGGTCTTGGGCCATGTTAGTCTTAAGAGAGGCTGTTTGAAGTCATCTGCCATGACCTGTCCCAACACTTTTGGCCAGGATTGTAGCCAAAAAGAACCAAAACTGCCCAAAACTCTGTTTGCTGGAGGAGCTCCTCGTGCCCTTCTGTTCCTGATGCTTAATATTAGCTTTCCAAGTTCAGGCATGCACAGAAAACAAAATTTCAAGAAATTTCTACCTTTCTCTTTCTCTCCTCCCCTTTTCTTTTGCCTTTCTTTCTTTCTCATGCTGGGCATCTTCTGGGCTTCCTTTCGGTGGGAAAAGATTTGTAGAAAACTTTTAGGATCATAGGATTAGATGGAAGGAAGTGCAGGTGGGTAGTGGAACAAGATTTTCATTCAAATTTTCACCTCAACGTCACTTGGTTTTCTTGCGTTTTTCTAAAACCGTAAGTATGCTCATAGAGAAATTTACAAGTATAGAGTTAACAATGTTGGGAAATTTAGTATACCAAGTTGAGCGTAGTGAGGAGTAATATGATCACAAAGCGGAACATCATTAATAATTCAAATTGCCTTATTCTGGAGTCTCACAAAATTGGACAGAGGGGCTTCGTAGTTATTACCCCATAGTATGCTTCCATAGGTAAGATAAGGATACACTAATGCATAATATAGACTAGTCAAGGAGCATGATTTTAAAAATCGCTTGCTTTGATTAATATATTAATATTTTTACTAATTTTGCCAGCAATGTACTCAATGTGATCATGCCATGAAAGATTATTGTCGATTATTAATCCTGAATATTTTACAGAAAATTCCTGCTCTATATGTTGACCAGCTAAGATTATTGGCGGATGAACATTGTAGTTAATTTTTTGCCAAAGTTAAAAAACGCTACATGTATATTAAGTCTTACTTAGATTTAATGTTAATTTACTAGCACATAGCCATTCATATACAGAAGAAATAACTACTGTAAAATTAACAGCGTTAAAAGTCTTGTCCAGTGATAGTAAGCAAACTATCATCAGCAAAGAGTCAAAGAAAATAGATTTGTAGCTTGAGTGATATCATTGTCTATTAATAATGCATTTTGTATCTGGGGGAGCTTTATCAGCAAAACATTTTTATCTACATCACTCTCAAGCAGGGAACAAAAATAAACAACACCTAACATTTTTAGATTAATAGATTTGTTTCTTCACTGGCATTGAGCAACTTCGAATGGCTTTCCTTGAGCCAATCTTGTGTCCAAAAAAATTAGCAACAGCAGGGAAAAAGGGGGAGTTTTATGATCCAGATGAACTATTTGATACCAAACTTTGGTAAAGAAACAAACAAACATTCTTGAGTCCAAACTACTTTCAGATGAAAGGGTAAAGGAATTTAAAGCGGATCGAAAACAAAACATTCATTTGGAAGAAAACAAAGAGCGATCCGTATTTGTTGGATATTCTTGGCAAAGGTGGAGAAATTAGACAAGTAACAAACATATCTCAGAGTAAACTAGAAAAATTGACATGTCTGTAGAAAAGCCAAAAAGAATTACGAACCTGGCAATTTAGAGCAGTCAACAGGAACTGATTGTGGTTCAAAAACCACAAAACAGCCACAAAACAACAACACATTACAAAACTGATAAGTTTGTTTCTTTGATGATTCTTAGAGATGGTGGAGAAAAGACAAGCAACAAACATATCTCGTAGAAAGTTAGAAAAATTGCTGAGCAATTTGACATATGTCTGTACAAAAGACAAAAATACAGGACTACGAACCTGATAGTTTACTTTATAGTCAATTAGTAGTCACTTGGAACACAGAGCTGCATCATAGTGCCGTTTCGCGCAAAATCGTTGCTTGGCTATAAGCAGACTTAACCCTGAACTGCCTGTTTCTGTTTCTGTTTCTGTTTATTGATAGCTTTACTGTTACTTCCCATGGCCACATGAAGCTTCTTCAAATAAAGATTCTCAGTGACAAAACATTATCCAGTTATAACGAAGACAGCACTTGTGAAACCACACGTCTTATCCCTCGCAGACCCGTCCACAAAGCATGCCAAAAATTAAGCCCCTTTTTAGCTCATGGATGACGTAGTCATGCCATGAGGTATCATAGGTAGCTGGATGGCACTCACTCACTCACTCACTCACTCTCTCGATTCTTATTAAACTTGGATGAAACATTTCTTATGTCCCTCCCCTGGTAAGTATTGCATTTGTTCCCTCAGTTCTTTTTATGTTTTAGGGGGTAGTAGAAATGCGTAGATTCTTGCTCGACTGTTTATTTATCATGAAGTAAATATGAGTGGCGTCGATCGGAGCATGTGAAGATTTTAACACTGATGATTTTTCATTTGATTAATAAGCAAAACAAGTTATTTCAATGCCACTAGCACTGAAGGGCCAGGGCATGGTTGAAGTTCAAGACAAGAGAACAGAGAGAAAAAACGCGATAAGCATATGTTTATATAACTAAAGGCATGCTATGGCCACCGAGTGTTTGGAAATAAAATTCCCGTAAGCAAGGAAATAAGACATTTTCTATCCTCAGGTGCTATAGACAAAGACCAAACAGCTGGACCAAAAGCAATTAATTCATTTGAGCAAAGGATTGGAATATTCAGTGATTAATTAAATCCTCCATCGCATGATGAGTCCTACGTGTTGTTGCATATCAGGTTAAAGCTTAGATCTTCAATGTTTGATACAACATACACTGAATATACAACATCGCAATTGCTACAGCAGAGCTTTTCTATTAAAAAAAAAAAACATATTTAGACAAGCAACATGTTTCAGGTTTTGGGAGAAAAATGTGATTGATTTTTATACTCCTAAAACTGAGGCAACTCCACAGGCACGTATTCATTCTTATTGAAGACAAGATCACAAATTAATGAAATGTCTGAAATAGCTTTCCAAGACTGAGGCTTTTGAAGAATGAGGCATGGCAATGGACGTTATTGTTATTCAGTGGTATGTAAATGAATAACAGGGTATTCTGAAAAAGGTAGCCACCAAAACAGCGATCTTGTTTTGGCTTAAAATATACGATCAGTCAGTAAAAATTATTTTCGAAAGTACTTCAATATTGTGGCAAAAAAACATTTAAGGCTTTTGAAGAATGAGGCATGGCAATGGACGTTATTGTTATTCAGTGGTATGTAAATGAATAACAGGGTATTCTGAAAAAGGTAGCCACCAAAACAGCGATCTTGTTTTGGCTTAAAATATACGATCAGTCAGTAAAAATTATTTTCGAAAGTACTTCAATATTGTGGCAAAAAAACATTTACCATGCTGGAACATCACTGCAGATTTCTTGAGGTCATATGTTTTTTGGAGTGTCACGCAAAGCTCTTTTTGATGGGAGGTTGTGTGTGGGCGAGAATACATCACAACCATTCTACACTAGTTTAATAATAAGTTTGATAGACTCTGGGAAAGAAAATGCATTACTAGTCAAGTGTAGATCGCAATTAGTGTAGCAAGATGCATCCATGAGCTGGCTCACAGGAGCCTTTGATTGGTTTTGGTGCCCATTACCCTGGCTTGAGCCTGTGATCCAATCGAAAACCAGTACCTGGTCAGCGGTCATCTAAAAAACAGCAGACCTCGAGCTCTCAACTTGAGGCCAAAACATGGTCACATGATACTGATCAGCGGATAGCGGATATAGTACTGTGCAAAAAGAATGCAAATGAATGTCTACTCGAAATATTGCATAAATCTCGGGCAAAGAAGTGTGATTTTTTGGCCGAAATTTCAAAGAAAATTCGCGTAGCCACACGAAAGTTCAAACGCACGAAAATTCACTAATTAATCAGCAAAATGTCGGTGAGATTTTCGTATCTACTGAAACGAAAATTCAACAAATTTCGCTAAGGCACACGAAAGTTCCAACACATGAATGAAACTTCGCTAATCTAACAACAATATTTCGGTGAGAGTTCGTATGCACAGAAAAAATTCAAGAACCTGTTGATCGAAAAGTTGTAATCCTGAAACAACATTTCGTAAAATGTGGGTAAGCGGTTCGTATTTAGTAGTATGAATGAATGAAATCAACAGCTGTGCACGTGGCTCTACGAGTGGTAAAAGTGTAGAACAGCTCCCTGAAAAAACCTGTCGACCGACAGTTGGCCAACCGTCAGCCAACAGTCGGCCGACGGTTGGCCAACGGTCGGCTGACTGTTGGCTGACTGTCGGTGGAGGGGAGCTGTTCTTCACAATTATTCTTCGAGTGTTAACACGACCCGAATAATAGACAAACATTCCACAATCTATAGTGTTTATTCAAGTGGTAGTTTGTCTATAGAGATACAACAGCATAATCCCCTTACCGTTTCGTTTTGATATTGATCACAACAAGTCACACTTCAAAGTTAGACGTTTTGTTTTCCTCTCGCATCAAGTCGGTTATCCTCACTTAGATACACGATTAAGCCATGTATTTTCATGAATTATTAAATATAACTCCTGCCGAGTCCTGATGTTGACCCCTACATTGAAATCAGCTTCTGTAACTGTCAATTGACCATAACATGGATGTCCAATATGGTGTCCAATATTAAAGATGTATGCTGTAAACTAGTTGGTCAACTGTAATTATCATTTCATAGTGGAGCACCATTGTTATAAGAAAATATGGTAACCAATCTGTTCAAGAAAATTTGGTTTTGGTTACCGTACGTACGTCATACGTCTGCCTGTACGTCCTCCCTTCCATGTGCACAGTGTGAAATGTCCCACTGCAATATGCCAGCTGAAGAGCTAGTTTACAGCGTACATCTTTGCTTTTGGACGTTCATGTTATGGTCAATTGACACCTGTCTAAGCAAGGCATCCACTGACCAGTATCATGTGAGCATATCACGGGCTCAAGTTTAAAGCTCATCAAGGTCAGCTGTTTTTTTTTTTTGAAACACGAAAATTTGGTTTATCAACAGAGTTGATAATGTAAATTGACCACCAAACAGGGATTCGATTAGCTAATCGAATCCCTGTACGGTGGTCGATTTACATTATCAACTCCATTGATAAACCAAATTTTGGTGTTTCACTAAACCCACCGCCACAGCACCACAGTTTCTTTAATAAACTAATCCCCTCTGTTTTTTTTTTGAGTTGACCGCTGACCAGGTACTGGCTTTCAATTGGAATGTAGGCTCAAGCCAGGTGTGGGACACCCAAACTAAAATGAGGCTTAAATTTTCACGCACTTTCTGCGGCTCGGCATTTCATATTCAGTTGGTTTCTTCATTTTGAGCAAATCAACTTGATCTTCTTTCGAAGTTCTTTGCATAAAAGGCATACAAATCAGGAACTAGTTTAAAGATACTCTGGAAGGTGAATTTTGAAGTGATAAAAAGGAAAAGCAAACGATTTTTCTCAGGAAAAGCTTAAAACTTGGATCCACTTGCATGGCGCTCGGATTGTGTGGTTGAAAAACAAAATGATTCAACGCTTCAAGGGCTTTCACTTTACCATGGCATCTTGCAGCTCACCAAGAAAGGTCACTTAACAGTTCACCGGCATTAATGGGAGGAACAAGTAGCTCGAAATTAGTGGAAGAAGTTCTTCCTTTGGACAAACCTCTTGCTTGCTTGCTTTGAGATTCATGTTTTTACAACAGTGGATACGTATTTTCAAGAACCTCTACAACCAAGGTGAATTAAGTATTCTAAATAAATTGAAGCTTGACGTAAACATTTGGTTTAATCGTTGTTACTTTTGTTGAGGAATGAAACTTGTATTTTTCACTCAACTGGACATAAATAATCATCATCTCTACTTGTTTTGGATGCAAAGAAGTAGTTGAATTGTTTGTTTGTTTTGTTGTTTTACTCCACTTGGCTGACTGTTTTTCAACCTCGGTGCCTCAACAGTGTTAAAAAACTTTTGCCCTTATCTTATAACAAGTAATTGCAATGAGTCCTCGTAAAATGAAGGATTGAAGCCCTGGTGAAACAATCAAACATTTTCACCCAACATAGTGTTTGTCAAACACTGAACGTTGGGGGCTAAACGCACAAACAATGTTTGACCAAACACTTGACAGAGTGAGAACAGAACGATTTTTTGCGTATTATCGCTGAAATTTCCATGTTATTTGGTTCATTTGGTTGCTTTTTACTCGCTGTGCACACTTTGTTGGTTGGAGTGACTATATGATCAAACATTTGTTCATGACGCGAAATGTTGGATGAAAATGTTTGATCTAGTTAGATCAAACATGGAAAGCCATTTCAATGCAATGCAATGTTGAGAGAGGTGGCTAAATGGTCAAACATGCTTGTCCAATGTGATGTTGAATGAAAATGTTTGATCGTTTTTAGATTGTTTAAATCTGTTTTCAAACAACCATACCCATCGTGTATTGTTTCTTGTAATGTTTTGAGGTTTTTGAACCATGGTCAATTCCTGTTGGCTGCTCTAAACATAAAATTATTGGTGCAAGGAAAGCCAAGCTAAGTTGTTGAATACCAGTACAAAAAAAGTTATAATCGTGGAGCTCCGCTTTTAGGCTTGGCTAAATCTATACCGGTATATTGCGGTAGAGTAGACTTGCTCTACCCGTGAGAACACTATGTGATACTTTGATTTAAGACACCATGTATGCTTGCTGCCATGTTGGATTATTATTATTATTAGGATATTATTAATTATTGTGCAACATCGGCGGTGGCGTGCATATGTACCCACAAGCACTACTGCTTGCCATGATTACCATTAGAAAAGCAATTCACGGGTTCCTATGAGTATGGTGCTCCGCTTGGCAGCCCTTAGGGTGGCCAGAGCTCCGCTACTAACTCGTTTTGAAGAGCTGATATTACATCATTTTTTTACTGTAGATGGAAGATTTGTCTATCCAATTATTGACCGGTTCAGCTTACAGCTTATTTCACCAGTCAGCTGGGAAATTATACCAAGTACACGGTAGGTTTGCAATCAACAATGGTAAAAGAAGTTATAGAGTGTACAACAGTTTTGTTGTGGAGAAATGGGGTTTGAAAGTCCTTAGCTTGCAAATTTTGGAATTTGAAGTTACATACCATATGTGTTAATTTTGTAGAAAGGAAAATAAATATAAAGTAACAGAACTGAAGTACATGTAAGTGAAAGCTTGTACTAGCTATTGAAATAATAGAGTAACACCTCATTTGCTGCTGGTTCATTACAAGGATTGGTGCAAACTGATAACAATAATGTCACTGCATGACTGTTTATCTTAGTCTTTATGTATCAATATTTTCCTTGCATTTAGTATTGAAATGGAGGATTGGGAACATGTAACAACATGCAAAAACCTTATGCTTTCAAGTCAGGAGACACACACAGGCCACAAGGGATTCATTTGTGTAGGCACAACCCATGTGTATGGTGAAGATATCACCTGCAGGGGGCGGGTAAGTATGGTGCTTTCTCTGTCAGTTGCCTGCCTACTAAGAGTGCATTCTTTTAGGGCTATTTCAGTTTATATATTCTTAGTCTGGTTACAAATAAGCGAAGTTGCAGGATAAAATTCTCGGGGGAAATTAGCCTGAATACTTGACCTGGGACCACCACACGGAATAGTCTGGATCTGACTTCCAGTGCTACCTCATGGAGGCATGTTCCAATTAAACACTATTCTGTTGCTTCTGTTTATTGTGTTATTGTGAGCAGAATAAATAAATGCTATTCTGTTCATTCTCAAAACAGAATAGGTCTATTCTGAGTATACAATCACATTCTGGAATCGTGCTAAAAGAATACATTCTAAGACTAAAACTGGAGACCATATTGGACCGCCGACCGGTTAGCTCAGTGGTAGAGCACCGGACTAGCGTGCGGGAGGTCGCGGGTTCAAACCCCGGCTGGACCAACACTCAGGGTCTTTAAATAATTGAGGAGAAAGTGCTGCCTTTGTAATAACATCTGCAAATGGTTAGACTTTCTAGTCTTCTCGGATAAGGACGATAAACCGTAGGCCCCATCTCAGAACTCTTCATAATTGATTCTGTGGGACGTAAAAGAACCCACACACTGTTCAAAAAGAGTAGGGGACGTAGTTCCCGGTGTGGTGGTCTATCTCTCATCTGATGGTTAAATGCTCGGAGATATTAGCTGCACAAGCTACTCTACAATCCGAGGGTAAATAAAGTAATGTATGTATTGGCCTTCACTTGGCCTTCCAAGAGGCAATCGGAAATTGAGGGGCTGAGTGCAGAAAGGGCCTATGTGCATTTTTGAGCCAAATTTCAAATTCACCAACTTTTATCAAAACCTCAATAATTTATTGAATTACAAACAAATTCATGTTAACCCATTGGCACCCGAGCGATTTCTGCGTGTTTCGGATTGCTCTATTTTTTATTAATCACTAATTATTAACTAAACAGACAACTTACTCAACGATAGCTAAAATTCCTAATTTCCAAATAAAAAACACTTGCTGCCAATCATAGATTACCCAAAAAACAAACGTGGAAGTAAAATTTTGAAAATTCGCAGCAAAATTTGATCCTGTTGTCACGTCGGCAAATTTGATATGCACTGCAAGGATTTCGGTTGGCGTTCATAGATCGAGAAATTATGAAGTTCCGTAAATTATACTTGCCAACTTTTGCTGAGTCAAATGTGTGAGATTTTCGTCTCCTCATGACTGGAATTTGAGAAAATGTTCCACTTCCAACGATTTCTCGAAGACTTCTGAACGCTACCAAACATGTCCAAAGATGTTCCGATGACTTCTGAACACTTCTGAAGCAATTTTCCTGTATGGCTTTTGAACGTATTCCAGTCCCTCAAATGCAAACTGAAACGTGACATTTTAGCTCGTTCTGATACAGTTGGAACATTTATGGGGAATATTGAGTTGATTTTTGTTGTTAATGTGTTAAAGAACAAGTCATCCGGATTTCTAAATCAGGCATGAGAAATTGTCCACTATGCGTGAAATTGACGTCTTTGGTCCAAAGGCATGAGACTCGCGCATAATGCGTGAGAGTTGGCAGGTATACCGTAAATTAAGACACACAGAAAACCGGACAATAAGCTTTCCTACATGTAAATAAAAAATTTATTCAGATAAGCCTGTGTTTA
>JAEMWC010000333.1:422500-425000 GCA_016490735.1 Pachyseris speciosa | reverse complement strand
ACAAGTTTTTTTGGTTGTGGTGAACCCAATGGAACATTGGCTCAGAATCTAATGACAGTCTTGATCATGATTATGATACGATGCTTTCAGTGCCAACATTGTGCTGAAAACTGTTTAAGAAAATTAAAGAAATGCACACAAGTTAAAAAGCAAATGCCAAAGAGAAATCTGAAAAAGTATACTTGATGTTTAAACTATAAATTTCGGGAACAAAAGGGAAAGAGCATGTGAAGTGGTAACGTAAATTTGATTAGTGAAGCAGACAAAGTAATTAAGTTTTCTTATTTGTGACCTTACAGTAATGGCTGGAGGCTCACATCAGTTTTTTGGCTTTGGGGTGTACCTGCTGAAATCAAATTTCCTATAAAAGAAAGCTTCAATTTCCTTGGCACTTCAACATCTTTTCGATATAATTATGATCAAATTTTGTTTTATCATTGGTTTCCAAGCAACAGCTGTTACCATAGTAATGGCAATGCATGCCTGCTCATTTTGAAAAAGGTCAATTAGATTATCTCGAAATCCAGTCAGGCACTTTATAGCAAAACTTACAGAGTGTAAACTACACAAGTCCCAGTTTTCTTCTCTGTTCAAGGAATTATCATGATAGCAAGGCAGTTTCAATTTACATTGAGCCTCCTAGCAGTGTTTTCAAAAGCGTCTGGTTCCCCAATGCCAGGCACCAACTACATCGAGCATTAGCGCCGGGTACTTTTGGTATTCCAAAGTATGAGTTGATGTAGAAGATGAACGGTTCAAAATTTCAGCCCCAATTAAAGGGAAACAAGGGTCTAGAAAAATTTTACCTTAAATGAAAGGCCATGTAGACAGGATTTCAAATCTGGTATTCATTTGGTCAAGTGCCGTTCTGAATTCTATTCAGAAGACTTTGAAATCGCGCCAAATTGCCACTTTTGAGAGCACGGGCCGTCGTCTTGGAACTCAGAAATGATATCGAAGCTGTGACGTAGCATTTAGCATTTAGACAAGCTGATCTTTGGCAAACAGAGGATTTCTGTAAAGATTGAGTCAGTTTGATTCAATATGTCTTGCTGTTAGCTGTAACAACACTTCTACAAATGCTAAAGGACGAGTTACATACCTTTCATGTACTACCTTCGTATGAAAGTATGAGAAGATTGTGGCTTGCAAAAATAAAAACGTGAGTGTAAATTACCACCTTGAACTGCTTTGACTGTTCTGACCAATTCAAGTTTCATTAGAGGACTACATCCAAGATCTTCAGGTACGTGTTCCAAATAAAAATGCACAGCTTTTTTTTAATCTTGACATTTTATTGGCTTTAAAACTTATGACATATTAAGTAACATTTGGTTGACATCCAAGTCAGTGGGGCTGCCAGTTGATGGCAAACTGATTTGCATGGCATAAAAATCGCAGTTGATAAAGAGACATAGCGACAAATCAGATTAAAAAATTTAAACACTAAAGAATTGACCAAAGCCACAGAACTCATTACACAAACTGACCTTGAGGTAAAACATCAAACATGGAGAAAACAATTGTCTACCCAACTAGAATTTTTGAGACTCGCCATCAAATCAGTTTCCAAATCGCAGTAAGTCAGCTCCAACAAGCTCAGCAAATTCTTGAAAGCTTCGAGGTAAAAAGCACCAAACTTGAACAATGAGTCTGTAAATCCATCTTGAACCTCACTTTGATATAAAACAATGCTGCAAAGTTACTGCAACCAACTACTGCCACATTGACTATTTTGACTCTTTTGACTTTGGCACGGACCAAAATTTACATGCACACAAATTGTTCCAAAAATGGTACAAGGAAAAGGAAGAATAAGCAGAGAACATATTTATGGCCATAAATTTGGAGATTTTTTCATGGTGTGATAAAACAAGAGCGATAAAACAAGGGCTTCAAAGTCTGAGTAATTTTGTGTTACATGAAATTCCATAATTAATGGTTGCAGCACGCAATGCATCAAGGGTGCTAAGGGGCCTTTAAGTTCAAGGTACTTTAAGGGCCTGAAAAGCCTCCATCGATGGGCATGCTGGTATTATTAGACTTGTTTTCATCATTGTTGAGCTTGTATTGAAACTGGTAGTTAAGTATATTCATGTTTCAGAATTATGAAAAATGTTGTGTTTTAGTTCCCTGGACAATTCATCATTTTTGCAACCAACACCATCATCTCATATGTCAGTCAAGTCTATACCTGAATTGAAATTGGTCTGGGAAAAGGCCTAAGCACTAGGCTCCCACTCCAAAGCAATGAGCTGTAATTTTTGTGCTTTACATGTATGTTAACTAAGTGGAACAGAAATTATGGAGAGTCCATTTTTATTAAAGATGTATCTATTGTTGGAAAGAATTGTTTTTGAACCTTTTTCTTGGTAATAAAACTAACATCAAGGACATTATTTTATGGTCACCGTTTGTTAGTTAGTTAGTTAGTTAGGTTGGGTAGTATTCCCGAGAGCCATGCACAATGTCACTCCAGAATCTTTGTCCTCCTGCATAC
>JAEMWC010000333.1:390000-415000 GCA_016490735.1 Pachyseris speciosa | reverse complement strand
CCAATAAAAAGACAGTCATTAGGCTATAAATTATGCAGTTCATATCAATCTTGTAAAGTCAACAATGTTCGCTAATCATCACAATTTTAACGCATGTTCATCGCAGCTTGCTCCAGAAGGCACAACTTCCTAATGTCACAGACATAATTGGAGGTGGCAGTCTTTACTTTGACATGGCAAACATTTCCATCCTTAGCAGGGTAGACTTCAATAACTAGGCCCATTGGCCAAGATCCATGAGGCATCTTCTCATCAACAACCAGAGCCAGGTCGCCCACAGAAAAGTTTCGAAGGGGTTTCGTTCACTTCTGTCTAGCCTGGAGTGTAGGTAGGCAATCCCTCAGCCATCTTCTCAAAAAGTAATTCGCAATACATTGAGCTTGGCGCCACCTTTTGCCATAAAGATCCTCCTTTGTGACCACGTCAAGTGATAGACAAGTGTTTTCCTTCAAAAGGAGTAATTTGTTGGGCGTCAGAGGCTCTGGATCGCCTAGATGATCACTAAGGTGCGTAATAGGATGGTTGTTGAGGATTTTCTCCACTTCACACATCACTGTCGATAGTGTCTCATTGTTCACAAGTTGCTCTTTCAGCAATGCTCCTAAAATCCTGCATATAGAACGAATCATACGTTCCCAGATACCGCCATGGTGACTGGCTTCCGGTGGGTTAAATGACCACTGAACCTCATCAAGCAACATACGGTTGTAGATCTTGGCCCTGTCCAAATGTTGAACGGCCTCTTTAAGCTCACGCTCTGCTCCGGTGAAGTTGGTTCCATTATCACTGTATAACCGCTTAGGCTTTCAACGTTGGCTGACAAAGCGTTGATATGCACAGATTAAAGAATCAGCCTCTAACGTATGTGCAACCTCAATGTGTACTGCTTGCATCGTGAGACATGCAAACAAGCAACCATAACGCTTTACTTGACAACGCCCTTGTTTCATGTACAACGGACCAAAATAGTCCACCCCAACATTGGTGAAAGGCGGTTCTGTAGGTGCCAGTCTCGCTTGAGGGAGTGGAGCCATTATCTGCTGTCCTGGTCTTGCATTATGCTTATGGCAATCGATGCAACTCGATAGGACTCGATGTACTGCTGAAAGTCCACGAATGATCCAGAATCTTTCTCTTATGGATGCCAGAACCTGTACAGGACCACAGTGGCCTTCCTGTCGATGGCAATTTCGTATGAATAGTGTGGTCACGTGATGATTGCTTGGCAGTATGATTGGATGCTTAGACTGGAACGATGATGGAGCATTCTCAAGGCGACCTCCTACTCTTAGTATGCCCTCGTCGAGAAGTGGGTTCAGCTTGCGCAGGGGGCTTATCCGTGGAAAGAATCTCGTATTGTTGCCAGTCATTTTAAGCACATCTATATCTTCCGCGAACGACTCACGCTGTACAGCTTTAACTATGACCCTTTCAGCGACTAGGATCTCAGAAACTGTTAGGGAACCCTTGGAAACTTCAGCATCAATCTTGGTGTGGCGAACAAGCACAAAATTCTTGAAGCGTACAAACCAGGCAACAGCCTTTCTTAGGTCGTCCCAAGAAGAGTAACGGTTTAACACTGGTTGCAGAGGACTATCGTGGACTACATTTTCATTTTCATTTTCTTAATTTACTCCACATTAACATATTGAATAAGATTTCTTACAGTGACTAGGAATAGAGAAGGAGTGGAGAAGGGCATGATATAGTAGACTAATTATATGCCTTTTTAAATTACAATACATAATTAGTTAAGATAAAAATAGGAAACCTTACTATAAATAGAGGAGATGAGAAACAGAAGGAAAAGAAGTTTTACATAGGCGCGTGGAAGAAATTAATACTGAGCAAAATAATACTGAACGAGAGCTCTTTTAAATAATTATTTTGTGGGCTTTTGGTGAATAGAAATGGGAATATCATTCCAGTAATAACATCCAATAATTATTGGGCAAAATTTCCTAATATTTATTCTGAAGGGACTAGGATTCAGATACTGTAAGGACGCAATTCTAGTGGTGTAATTATGTTGCTCAGATACAAGGGTAAGGGTAAAATTGGAGGGCTTCCTCCTAATCTTGGCAGGTATAAAATTTAACAATGTCAGGGAGCTTAATGAGACCAAGGTTTGTGTAATGAGGAGTAATATGATCACAAAGCGGAACGTTGTGCTAAGGGTCCTTCGTAGTTGTTACCCCACAATATGCAACCATAGGTTAGATAGGGATATACAAGTGCGTAATAGATACTTATAAGTGTCTGATCTGTCACATGACAGTTTAGTTTGGTGATAATATTTACACTTTTACTAATTTTACTACTAATATAATCAATATGGTCTTGCCAAGACAAAATACAATCAATAACTAGCCCTAAATATTTTATACTGTAAGACTGCTCGAGACACTGATTAGCTAGTTTAAGAGGGGGGTGCAAGTTATAATTAATTATCGTGGACTACAACATTTACGCGACCTGCACTTCGTCTCAATTCATCATCATCTTCGCTCAAAGCAGGCAACTGAGAGGGTTGCTGAGGCCAATCCTTCTCATCCTTCCACAAGAATGTTGGACCATGAAGCCACTGTTCAAGCTTATGCACTTCTGACCCCTTTGCTCCACAGGACACAATATCGGACAGGTTGGAAAGAGAATCAACGTGCCTCCATTGGTGGGGGGATGACTCATCATGGATCATTGCAAGGCGGTTGGCGATGAACATCTGAAATCATCTTGATTCATTTCAAACTTATAGAAGAACGGTAGTGGAATCTGTCCAGTACAGTTTCATGTGCTACATTCCAGCTCGTCACGAATCAAGTGGTTAAGCTTAATGGAAATCACAGCTGCTGTCAGCTCTAGCCGAGGTATGGAAACCACTTTCAAGGGGGTTACGTGAGATTTCCCTTGAACAAAGGAGCAATGGACATCATTCTTGCCATCAACCAAACAAAGATACAAGACAGCTCCATAGCCAAACTTAGACACGTCCGAGAAGTGGTGTAACTGTGCATTCTGGATTGGACCAAATCCTGGTGAAATTATCAGCCTCCATATTCCACTGAATACCCAAGGTGTGTTCTATCGGGAGATCCTCCAAGTCAAGGTTGACGACTGATGGTGCTCGATCCTCCTCTGGGACAGTAGCAAGAACGTTCCTGTCATTACTTAGCCAAGACGGAATCCTTCCTTACGCAGCAACACTCGCAGCTCTTCACACAAAAACACAGCTTCACCAGTAGTTCGTACCGACTTCAAGAGGTCATCTACGTAAAAATTCTGGTTAACTGTGTTTATGGTTTCAAACTAAAATTGGCACAACTTGGTGAAGACGTAGCCCCGAATAGATGAACTAACATCTGATGGTCGACCGGTTCTTCTGAAAGATCATTGCTAGGCCACCACAGAAATCTTAATGCATCGCAGTCAGAAGGTGTTACACGCACTTGATGGAACATGTCCTCTATGTTTGCAACCATAGCAACAAGCTCTTGGCAGAAACGTGTA
Source organism: Pachyseris speciosa (assembly GCA_016490735.1). Classification (NCBI taxonomy): domain Eukaryota; kingdom Metazoa; phylum Cnidaria; class Anthozoa; order Scleractinia; family Pachyseridae; genus Pachyseris; species Pachyseris speciosa. The sequence continues at coordinate 411,493 of JAEMWC010000333.1, read as the reverse complement.
AGGACACTGACCAAATTGTTCGTAAGATCTGGTCCTTGAAGTAAGTGATCGTTAAGAGAAGTGCTTTCAAACTTTGCTGCGCAATCGAACACCACTCTAGCCTTGCCAGGGTTTTGCGGATGAAATACCGGATGATGGGAGAGGTACCAAATGGGTGTGCTTGGTTCTGGTACCAGCTCGTCGCAAGGAACTCCTCTTGCATGATCATTGAGTAGATAACTCTGTACAGTGTCTCTGTACTTGCTGAAGAGTGACGTATCTCGTAACAAACACTTCTTTAAATGGCCCAAACGTTTCATGGCGAAGGCACGGTTGTTAGGGACGATCACTGGTCTCCATTTCCATGGCAACCCCACTTGGTACTGACCATCCACAAGCCTGACAGTCTCCTCCATCTGCTTTAATGCTCTACGGTCTTCAACAGACATAGAAACTTTCGACCCCATCGCTGGTTCATTGAAATTGTAGTTGAACATTCTTTCCATTTGGCGGTGGAGAACCTCATTGTCATGACGGATGAAATTGACACTGTAAACATCGTTGGCACGGGAGTTAACAGGGCCCATCAATGCCCATCCTAGAGGTGTGCAAACTGCGTAGGGGTGGCCTAGTTTCCCACGCCTCTGGTCGTAAACCCAGTGTGCCTCTGGAACATCGCTTCCAATTAAGATCATGATATCGTCAGACTCTATCCTTGGGAAAGTAATGCCTGACAGGTGGGGCCAATCTTCGATTTTGTCTCTCCTTGGTGCACCGCCCTTGGGTAAATGCAGAGAATCCACAGACCAAACTCTGTTCAGCTCAACTTCCTCACGCTGGTGTACACCTCTCACAGACAAAGCAACCCCAAGACCAACTTGAGGTTTAGAAGTTCCATTGACAGTGGCAAGCTTAAATTCCTTAGCACGACCATTCAAACCGAGCTTCTCTATCAGATCAATGTCACATAACGTCACATCAGAACCAGGGTCCAAAATTGCATTTGTTACTAACTCACAGTCTTGACCTTGTCCTTTCATGACCACAGGGACTCTGAGACAAACTTTCTTCCTTGTCACATTGGCGTTACATTGTCCAGACTCTCCGGCCCTGATGACGTCACTCCCTCCAGGCTGCACTGGGACAACCTCGGTATTACTGGGCGTTGAAGGTACATTAGCACTGTTCCTAGGGCTTGGGTGCAACACCAAATGGTGTCTCCATCCACATCTACTCACTTGGCACCTCATGTTGCTCCTCCAGTCTTTAGCCATATGACCTCTTCCAAAACAGTTGTCACACAATCTTGCTTGTCTGACAAATGTCTTTCTCTCTTCTGGGCTCTTGGCTTTCATTTGCTCACATTTCAACAACTTGTGATGACCGGAACATAAGGGACATAAAAGCGGACGTCATCTGCAGAGATGCTCTGCTGACGGCCTCAGACTGCGTTGCCATGGTTGTGACTTTTTCATAGTGCGTGCCCCCCTTACTTTCAACCTCAGTTTCAAGTTTCACTGATCTTTGTCAGGGGATGAACCGACCAGCTCCCCGTACATTGTATTAGCCCTCTCCTCAATAACCTTAGCCAGATGCCAGAATGTGGGTTCCATTCTTGAGAGAATAAGCGATCCTGCTCTGTTTGCCCATTTTGACTGCAAGTGTACTGGCAGGCGTTTTACGACTTTAATGAGATTGTCTGAAGAGTTGACATCAGCCTTGTAACCCATTTGATCGAGAGTAAGGGCACAATTCTGCATTTGCTGAGACAAGTTGGAAAGACTTGCAATATCAGTGGCTTTCAGCTGCAGACCTTGGACCAATTTGGCGATGTGGGCATGCACTATGATGTGTTTCTGACCAAATCTCTGGAACAGAATCTCTTGGGCCCTCCTATAACCTTGCTCAGCATCAGCAATTATGGAACAATTCTTTATAGTGTCTGGCTTTGCCGGTATAATGCTGTATTAGATAGGCAAGTTTCGACTCAGCGTCTGATACTCTCTTAGCAACATTGACTTTGAAATTGTTAACGAACAACCAGTAGTCCAGCGGATCACCATTGAATGTCAAGAACTCTCTTTTCGGCATTCCAAATCCTTGGTGAATTGAATCAGCCATTAACTGCATCGTCTCTTGCTGCTGCTTCAGGACTCCTTGTATCCCCAAAGTAGCAGGGAAGTCTCTCGTCTTAAAGGAACTCAGAGTGTGACCACAGGAGGGGGCAGTTCCCAGGGCGGGGCTCTTGGATCCAGTGCAAACACCGTATGGCCTCTCTTGTTCAGTTCGTCCTCATCGCTAACACAGTTCATGCACAACCGTTGCATGAAATCGGGCTTGCCTTTCTCGTAGGTCTCAACTATACATGGACACTTTTTGAAATCACGAGGATAATTCATCTCATCTGTGCCTAAGGCTTCTGGTTCATCTCTCAGTGAAACTCTGCGATAACTCAAGTCGTCGTACAATCCATCCACTGCTCTGGCCTTCTCTATCTCACCTTCCGCTTGTAGGACAGCAATTTGACGTTTCATTTCATCCATTTGACATTCTAAATCCTGCTGCTTCTTTAGTTGCTTAAGTTCTATTTCCCGACGGAGGAGTTCTGCTCTAGCATTCCTCAAACTTTCGCTTACCCGAGAGCTCATTCTCGAACTTCCTCATTCTCAACTAGTTGCGTCTTCTGACAGATTGTCAATAGTAATATAATCTGACTCTGGATCAACATGGGATAAATCGTCTCACAAATCTCGGTGTGTATCTCTCGAGACCCTCCTAAACCACTCATCGAGTGGCTCATTGAATTCTCATTTGCCACGCATAATACTACGACAATCATTCAACGACTCTGATTTTAACTCGACATTGGCAACATTGACATAATCGTAAAACTTGTTGTAGGCTTCCAAACAATTTGTGTAAGCAATCTCGACAGCGTTTCTCCTTTTGCAAGCTTCTTCACAGTTCTCCGTTGTTGTCATCAAAACTTCAAATTCTTCATACAAACGATTTAAATATGCAAGGTATCCTGCTTTAGAATTCTTTAATGACAGCATTCTTTCATTCCTGACACCTTCGACATTGAGCCTTGATCTTTGCTGGCAAAACCGACTGGACATAGCCATCAACCTTTCGTTTCTTGAAGGATTCGAAGACATTCTGATCTAGTCCGACCAGTTCATCGTTCGATACTGTAACAGACGCACCGCAGTTAAAACTTTCTGATTTATTCACATATTGGCAACCGTTGGTGAATACATTTCGAACTTATAAGTCGTACACGGTGGTATCTGAAAGGAAACAAAAATCCTAGATGAATACAGGAAACTTACGCAAAGGATAGCACATGAACAAGCTTACCGAACAGTGGGCTGGCACAGCAGTAAATTATACACAAACTGGTAACTGCAACTGGAAATCCTTAGGATGATCTGACTTGTCAGAACTAGCGAGAAAAACTGACTAATATATTTGCTGCGAAAACAAATTTAAATACAGAACGAGTAGGCCTGGGCCGACAAACCGAAACTGGAACTGGAAACATTCTGTCTTTTACACATGTGACTCAAATACTACCCATAGATTGATCATATCTCTTATGAATTGTCAATGAATTTTACAAATTTATTTATCACTCATGGTGTAACATGCATTTTTCTCCAGGATCCCAAAACACTAGAAGTTTATGGGGCTGATTTTGTTATTGATGGTGCTCAGCTTGGATTTCTTGGTAGAGTATCATTGTTATGAGACACAGATAATATCAACAAACTTCAACTTCACTTTATTTTTGCACTTAAATTTTGAAATTAAAATAGCACAAAAAAGAAAAAAAGAACTACATATATAACAATTAAAGGTGACAGTGGTGTATAGTTTGTGCATGGAGGCTAATAGAACCGCAAGGTTATCGAGTTAGCCTCCAAATATGGTGTTAATTGAAGTTTTTTGTTCTCCTTCATTATAATTATGATTGTCCATTCGCCATCTTTTATTCCACTTTTAGCACGTGACTACTGTAGCTTTTTCATTCCTTTGGATATTAACATTTTTTGTTCGTTTTTTATTATTAATGTTATTATTATTATTATTACCGGTATTATTATTATTATTTTAATGTATACTAAAGTTATCGCATTAAAGACCATGTTCTGTGTTACCTTACAGTGTCAGATGTTGATCAGAACTTGCTTCTCCTTACTTATCAACCTGAAGGTAAGGTAATGTACCGAGTACAATTTAAACTTCAACCCTCCTAGATGAAATGGTAATGCCTAGAGTATCGCACATCCAATACTCTAGCCTGGCCATGACTTTTCTTTAAATATTTAATTAAGTTAAACTTAAGGTTACAGTCCACATTGAAGTTAACGGAAATGTGGACTGTGGAGCTGACAGTGAAAAGCGTCTTTTGTTGAGAAGGTGAATCCACTAAACGGCTGAAATTTAACAACTACAGCAAATGTTTGGCAGTTGTCTCAATCCAATACTCAGATAGTTTCAAAAAATGTATCAGTGGATCCTTTGAGGCTGGTGGAAACCCCCAATGGTCAAAATTAGTCTCTTGTTCATTGACCTTTCAAACTTCTGATAAACAACTTTATGAAAGTTTTGTTGAAATTTCATCCACTGGGAATACACCACAAATTCATGCTTTTCAGAAGCAATCAGAGCTCGCCGTCATGCCACAGAAGACAGAGGTTAGATATACATTGAACTGGCTTTCAAAGAATGTCACATGAGCTCAAAAACTTCTTTTTTATTGTTTTGCTTTGAATTAGCGCTGTTAGGTAATATTAACATTGTAGCAAAGAGGCAAACAATGCTTTCTTCCATGCTTACAAAAAAATACTCAAAACCTGCCGATTGTTGTATCAAATGTGATCGAATGAAATAGGATCACTCTGGTTGCCTAGCACGTGACTTAAATCTGCCACCAATGATATCTTTGCTACTGCTTTCTGTGACGTGAACGTTCTGTCTGATAAATCAAGACCTCTGTCAGAGTAATCGACAAGAATAATGCCACGTAAAGCATTGTTGTTGTGATTTGATGTTATTTTTTGTTAAGGCCTGGCCAAACAAACAAACAAGTATACCTCACAAATTAATGTGATCTAGTAAGCTGGAGCCACTCAAAAGGCACTAAGGCCACATGGTAATGGGCATTACCCCTTAAATCTACCAAAAGCAAAGATTGCGCCCAAGCATTAGCAGTCATGGACAGCTGTTTCGGCCTTGTTAGTCCTCATCACTATGGCATAGCTAATGTTCAGGCTCAAGTACCCACATATCCATAAAACAAGCAGTGAAAATGTAAAGCTTGTGGGATGTGGCCGGAGTGACAAGGATACCTCACAAATTAATGTAATCTGGTAAGCTGAAGCTGAAGTAACTGGTAAGCAGTCTGTACGCAAGTTCAACTTGCAGCTACTTGTGAATCCGTTTGGCCAAGGCCTTAGACAATAATTATACTATGGTTATAATTTGCCTTCATACATGTACTTCAAAGAAATTCGATTCTTTTTGTGGGGGAGGAAGTGTGGTCTTAAATCTTAGTTTTTGTAACACCCCACGGTTTTAAAGAAATAAAGGTGCTTTAACTTAAGTCTTGAGACATGCAGGAAGATGGATCACTGCCTAAAATATGTCAGTATCAACAGAATGTGCCACAGCATGACTGGTTTTAGATACCCTAGTAAAGAGATCTTGTCAGGATATAGTTGCACTGATGAAAATGAAAGAATTAATTTTAGACAATAATGTGACTTTGTAAAGAGTTCTGGAGTTGAAGTGAGATTGCTCATTAGAATTCTGTTTGTTTGTTCTGAAACCATGCCTAAAATTCTCCTTTTTGCTTTCTTATCAGTGGTCCTATAATTTTGAACCATATGAAACAGCACTGTCGCAATACAATGATGATTACTCCTGAAGCCTGAACTTCTGTGAAGTTATATAATTATATATAACCCATCCCTTTAAACCTCATAGCTAATGCACATATGCACTGAACTGTGAAAACAACCCTTTAAACCTCGTAGCTTGCACGCATGCACTGAATTGTAGACATGTGATGTTTGAACGAAGTGGACGTGTTCTTGAACTGCTCCTGCGAGATTCAAAATTTTACCAGGTTCTTTCCCTTATGCCGGAGCAGAACCAGAGGCAATTATCCAAGCATGAGAAGAAACTTAAAGAGGAAAATCTCTCCGAAGTGAAGTTAATGAGCTCAAAGCCCAAATTAACCATTTGGCAGACAAGATTGAAGGAGGAAAATGGCCGCCGGCAGCGCCTGAAGGCTTCCTATCTCCTGAATAGAGGAAGTCGGTACAGTTTCTCAGTGACGAATGTGATGATTTAATGTCTTCTAAAACCCAGACAATGCATGAACTGAGATTAGTGTTTACAAGACTGGACGCGACCAAAAAGAAGTGTCAAGAGATGGTGGTCGCCGTTGAAACTTTCGAGGATTGTAGCTACAAGAACAATCTGAAAATAATGGGAGTACCAGTTCTTGCCAAAAGAACTGTGCCTACGCCTTTTCTCTGCCCTCGGAGTCAAAGATATCTCGATATTAGACATCAACACTTCTAATCGCGTTCCTGCTAGACGAGCATCGAACAAGCCTAACGCCATTGTTTGTAAATTTACACGGTGCTTGGCAAAAGATAAAGTAATGGATTCATGGTGCAGATTTTCCTCACTCTAGGCCTGTAGATCTAAGTCAAAAAGAGTCAAGTCTTTCATTTTTCCATAGGGACTAACTTAACTACAAAATGAGCTAACATTGTTGCTATGGAAAGTTCCCAACGCTCATATCTTGGAAACCCTAACTTGCACAGGCAAGCTGTCTGGCTATGTTTTTACAATCAAAAAGGTTTACAAGATTTCCGAGTCACAACCATATTTGGTAAGTCACGTGACCAGAACAGAAAAAGGCCTAAAACTCGAGTGGCGTACACTTCTGGATATCGAAAATGGTGCCAATGGTTAACAATCGTCAAGGTGCAAAACTCTACGTATCGATTTTTGGAAATTCGCATTTTTCTGAGATTAATGACGTCATAAGCATGCAAATTCATACCATTTCGTCATTATCATTGCAGTTATGTACGTTAACAACAATCGCTTACGTAGGCTTGTAAAGAAGGCTGGAATGTCTCCGATTGGCAAAAAAAATCGGAACTTCACATAATTTTCTCCAAGTTTTAGGGATTTTTCTCTCTAAGGCGTGGTTGGGGCCTGGGGCAAGTTACGCATGCGCAATAGCAATTTATTAATTTTACATGTTCACCTCTTCGCACGTTTCACCAATACAGTGGCAAAAACACTGAAAAACTGTGTTTTACAAATACAGTCCGCAAAAATCCCTTGGCAACAACGCTAAGTCTGTAGTTAAGTTAGTCCCCCCTTAATATTGTAAGTCTAAACAAAAATCTCTATAATTTAGTAGCCCATTACTTAGACGAAGTAGACTTTCATTTCAATGTTATTGGTGTAACGGAAATCAAAATTACAAAGTCAAATGAGCACTTGTGTAATTACCAAATCCCAGGCTACAATTTTCAACAAGTGCGTACACCTCTGGTCTCCGGGGAAGTGGGTCTTTTCATTGATAAGATGCTAAGTTACACCGTGCTTGAAAAAATGTAAACTGAAGCTTTCCAGGCACTGTGGGTTGAATTTTCATTCCCCAAATGAAAAAACATAACTTGAGGTATTATTTATTGCCAACATAACTCGCCAGATCTTTCCTTAATTATTTAACTCGTACTTTAGAAAGGTTAAACTCAACAGGAAAGCGAGTTTACCTTTTAGGTTGTGTCTTCTCAAAACACCAACGTCGCAGATAATCATAGTCAAAATTTTCTAACAAACCTCCAAAGTAATTATCTCATTCCAACTATTGATAAACCAACCTGTGTTCATAGAACAACAGCAACACTAATTGACAATATTTTTGTCAACAATCCTGAGCAGGTTTTACTGTGCGGAAATATTATTACTGACATTTCTGATCACTTTTCACAATTTTTCATTTTGTCTTTAAAAGAAAAGTCCAATATAAAGAAAATAATATTATTCACAAACATGACTTCTCACATTTCTCTGCAGAGAGCTTTAACAGTGACCTCTCTGCAGTCAACTGGGAAAACATACTATTGACAAAATCTAACAATATTGATGATTTATTTTCAACCTTCTTTAAACGTGTCAATAATATTGTTAACAAACATGCTCCTATTAAAAATCTATCAAAATGTAAAATTAAGCAACTTACTAAACCTTGGATTACAAAGGGCCTCAGAACCTCAATAATTATTAAGGTGAAAAACAAACTATACGTAATGGGTGACTCCGTTAAATATACATATTACAGAAATAGGATAACCACCCTCACACGCCTTAGTAACAAAAAAATATGCTAATTACTTCCTTGCAAACATAAACAACGTGAAGAAAACATGGCAAGCAATAAATAAGCTTCTCACAAACCACAAAAGAAAGTCTCACACTATAATGGCACTAAAAGACCCACGTGATAATAACCTTGTTACACATAATCCCTCAAGAATACCTGTCATCTTGAACGAACACTTTGCAACAATTGGTAACAAATTAGGGATGAAATTTTCCCTACGTAGTAATTATATGGACTATCTGGCTAAATCCAAATCATCTGACTCTTATTTTCTTTTTCAGCCCACCAGAAGAGGTTAAATTTGAAAATTTATCGCTTTCTAATAATCTAATGATTGAAATGTGCATGCATTATCATCTCTCCTGTCATAACGGAAACCATAATTGTTCTAGCAAATTGAAGTTCTTTCTTTTTGCCGATGACACCAATATTACATTTGCTGATAAAAAACTGAAAACATTAGAAGTGACTGGAAAAAACAAGGTTGAAAAACTTAACGATTTGCTAACTTCTAATAAATTAACATTGAATACTAAGAAATCTAACTATGTCATGTTCCAACCCTATCAAAAGAAAATCCAAAGTATTCCCCAAATTTGTATATTTGATTATGATTCAAACAAAGATGTAAACCTTGAATACAAAGCGGACTGTGTTAAGTATTTAGGCATTCTTATCCATAAAGACCTTTCCAAAACCAAAATAAGCAAAACTGTTGGAATGTTAAGTAAACTAAGACATTATATACCATGTTATGTTCTTATAAATATTTATAACGCTCTTATAACACCTTATCTCTCCTATGAACTTATTTCCTGGGGCCACACCTCCAAAACACATCTAAATAAACTCACTATTCTACAGAAGTGCACCCTACGCTTGATTCACTTTACAGACAGAAATGAGCACAAGTAATCCCTCTATTTGTAAAGACAAACCTTTTACCTTTAAGTTTTCTTTATGTCCAAGTGGTCTCAAACGTAATGTATGATATAAATGCAAAACAAGCACCGTCAAATATTCTACATCTTTTCTGTAGCACTTCTAGCATACACAAATATGCTACCCGCTCGTCAACTTCTCAAAACTTGTTTTTAAACATTCTAGAATCAACCTACAAAAATACTCTTTTTTCATGTGTTGTAGCAAAAGTTTGGAATGGGGTACATGAAAGAAAAAAAAGTTGCCAAAAAACAGTTTTAAGAAAGAAATGAAAAGTACTATTTGACATTTTGAAAACTGAAGATAGTTACCGGTACATTGAAATTGATAAAAATTAATAATATTTGATCTAGAGAATCATTAGAGAAGACACAATTGAAAGTACCTTTAGTATCTTAGCATCTCAAGCTCTTTTCTTTTTTTTTTGTTCAAATATGCTACCCGCTCATCAACCTCTCAAACCTTTTTTTATTTAAAATTCTAGAATCGACCTACAAAAATGGTCTTTTTTCATTTGTTGGAGCAAAAGTGTGGAATGGGGTACCTGAAAGAATAAAAAAGGTACCAAAAAACAGTTTTAAGAAAGACATGAAAAGTACTATTTGACATTTTGAAAACTGAAGATAGTTGCATTGAAATTGATAAAATGATATTTGATCTAAAGAATCATTAGAGAAGACACATTTGCAAGTACCGTTAGTATATTAGTATCTCAAGCTCTTTTTTTTTTGTTCAATCTTGTACAAATACACTTTCATTACTTCATTTTTTTTCTTTTTTTAAATCCTGTACTGTAATATAATTGCCTCTGTTTCAACAGAGTGTAGCTTGTACACATGCACTGAACTATGTGATACCATCCCTTTGAACTTCATAGCAAATGCACGTATGTAGTGAACAGTGATACCATCCCTTTAAGCCTCATAGCTTGCACGCATGTACTGAACTGTAATACCATCCTTTAAGCTAGCATCACCTCATACCTATGGAAACAAGACCATCATTAAAACTGGAGAGCCTTGTAAAAGCTGAAAAGGTTAACTGTTATTTGTCTAGAAATAATTAGCTGTTTTAGTTGTTATTCTTATAACAATAATAATAATAATAATAATAATAATAATAAACTTTATTTCTATGGCATCTATATCACTAGCTGTTCTAGGCGCTTTGCAATATTACTAAAATAAAAGTACATTAAGATACAATAATTATTAAATTACAACAGAAGGCACATGAATAGTAGTACTAGTACTAATAGTAGTAATAACAAGAATAACAAATAGATGTCCAAACGCATAAATATATCTACATATGTAACTGCATATATAAGTGTGAAAACAATAATAAAAAATCTATTTACAAATTAAGGAAAAGCCTGGTGAAATAGGTCTTTAGTTGTTTTTTAAAGGAATTCAAAGAATTAGCATTCCTTAAAAAAGCTGGTATGCTGTTCCATAATTTAGGTCCTACAATGGAAAATCTTCGATCACCATAAGACTTAAGCTTAGATCTCAGAACATGAAGTAAATTATTCGAGCAAGAACGCAAAGAGTAAGAACTGTTACAAAAACTGAGTAAATTGGATATATAACTTGGGGAAAAACCATTGATAGCCTTATACACTAACAATAAAATTTTATACCTAATACGGTATTCAACCGGCAACCAGTGTAAGTCTATTAAGCTAGGTGTTGCAGTGTAAATGTTCACACTTCTTGGTGAACGTTACAATATGCACTGCCCTATTCTGAACTAGCTGTAGGCAGTTAAAGAGAAACTTAGGTAGACAATACAGAATCGCATTACAATAATCCAGGTTGGTAGTCACAAAAGCATGAATAATTGCTTCCGTAGATTCCCGATCCAAATATGTTATCTTACCAATATTAGTTAAATAAAAATGGCATGACTTACATATCTTTTTAATGTGATCTTCCATATCATCACTAGGATTAAATATCGCTCCAAGATTATGAACAGAAGAGGACGGCTGAATAGTTTCATCCCCAACACGAACAATTCCTAAGAGGGACTGGGCCGATAGCGTGAACTGAGTTGACGCAGTTCAGTTTTTTCCTCATTTAGCTTAAGACCATTAAAAATCATCCAATCGTTGATTTCCTGAACGCATTATTCATATTATTCTGTTTATTTTAGCCCTAGAAAGTTTTGGAGGACAGCGGCTACTTCAGCGAGCAGACATCAATGTGGGAAGTAACGTTACATCATTCTTCAGAATTCATGCAAAAACAACTGGAAAAGTTGGAGGGAAGGACTTGAGACAAATGACTTGTTTTGGTGAGAAATAAACATGGTGCCTTCCTTATTACTTATTTTGTGACATACAAAAAGAGGTTGTCTGCACCTCATCATAGTCTACATGCGTACTGTACAGCACCTTCACAAGGTGTTATATGCTTATAAGGTCTGAGTTAGCAGTTGTAATTATTGCAATAAATGTTAATACCCTAGCCTTATACCCTGGCTGTATATGTCAGGGCCCTTCGAAAGCTGCTTAACTTAATCCAGAATTAGCATAAACTTTGGTTGCAGTTTTGAACTTTTGGATGAAAGTTTCTTTTGCTGCTTTTTGCTTTCAGGATTGATGTCCTCTAATCTAAAATTTTGCACAATATCAGCATTAAATGAAGATTGTGGATAGAGAAATAAACTCCATGGTTAATTTCTAATTTTGGATTATATGGTTAATTGGCTTTCGGAAAACCAGTATCTGCACTACTCTTGATCTGTTCACAAATCCTTAGAGTGTGTGGTTCAGTGTGGAACTGGGTCTTTTATTTTAAATGGGATAGCCTGGCCAGTAAATGTCAATGTTATCATTTGGAAGCCTTCTAAAAATTTAGTGACAGGTAAGGACTGTACAGGCTTAAAATATCACAAAGGAAAAAATCAATTTATTATAAGCAAAAAAAAGAATCATAAAATTGTAAAATAAGTTTATCAACAGTAAGAGGGTTTGGTTTTCATGGCAGTCACGTTGCAGATACAAAAAAAATTTTTTTGTTGTTTTGTACCTTCAATGTGAATATATGTAAATACCTTCGAAGCCATGAAAGCTATAAACAATATACTTACTGAACCATACAAACACATTTTGCCACTCAGCTTTCGACATACATCTCAACTGAAAGAAATACTTTTTGCCCTGAGTCGGAATCGAACCGACGTTCCCCAGTTACTAGTCGGGCATGATAACCACTAAAAAATTGAGCAAGTGCTCACGAACTCTACTCCTGAGACTTCGCCCAGTTCCACCGATGTAGATATGGGAGCATCTGCGGCAGGATATACAGTACACAAGATTTTCCAACATGCAGGTGAAATGATCGCGGATGGTGAAGGTGCTTTTAGGGCCTCATATAACGGTGAGAGGATTGATGAACTCGCAGGTTTGACACCGAGGGCGTTGACATGCACGTGAACCAGGCTGCTCATTTGGAGAGTTGTCGGTGGAGTGTACCAGAATGTCTCTTAGGCTGTATATCCTGCCGCAGATGCTCAGATCTACATTGGTGAAACTGGGCGAAGTCTTAGGAGTAGAGTTGGTGAGCATTTGCGAAGCATACGCAACAACACCCCTAGTTTTCCTGTGGCACGAGATTTCAACTCCGCGGTCACAGTATCACAGATGTCCAGGTGCGGGGTATGCATTTGTGTAAAGGAACCAACATCCTCCGGAAGCAGCTGGAAATGAAGCTGATTTTTCAGCTGGAACCGTGCAGCTGGATGGCCTTAACATTAATTTCAAATATGTTTGAACTGTGCGCGTGCTACTTTTTACGCGTACACGCTTCCTTCCAACATACAGTGGAGTTACATATATTGCGTATTTCAACGGTTTTTTTCACGCTGAAGAAGGGTAATACACCCGAAACATCTGTGTTATTAGACAATTTTGACACTTCTTGATATTTATTACTTACAATATCAAATTTACTACAAAGTGTCACGCATCTCCTACGACTTTTTAGTCTATTTATGTGATAACCACTACACTACCGGAGCAACCACGCTGAAAACGTGGCCACTTTAGAAAGTGAGTACAGTAGTATCGCACCTCGGCAATTCCTCAGAACATCTTTCTTTCGAGACTTTTGTGGGTTTCCTGTATGTTTGTTTTTCTATGTATTAAAGTGAATAATCCAAACTGGTCATTCCTGATTGAGTTCAAAATGTCTTGCGATCAGTAGATATGTGTATGGATGTTCTGGCAGATGACATGGCCTTACTTCTTTTTATTCCACAGTATTATTATTATTATTATTATTATTATTATTTATTATTATTATTAATACTACTTTGTATTGTTAGCTTACAGAGTTAAAGGTGCTTAGTTTTGTTTTTATCCTGCATATTACCACTACAATCCTTGGCTAAGAAATCTAAAGTCTGTTGTCCTTGTGGGTTTTTCATGAAGGGAGTACTGAAAGGATGGGAGGCATTATGAATGGAGTGGCTTTCTGTGCTGGGGATGGACAAGGACATTTTACTCCATTATATCTGCTGTCTTTTTTATTAAGCATTGTTGTTCCACAGGTACCCTTGATGGTGGTATTGGTCTTTTGCTACCTATGACAGAAAAGACATACAGGCGACTGCACATGCTGCAAACCAAACTTGTTGAATGCATTCCTCACATAGCAGGCCTTAATCCAAAGGCTTTCCGGTTAGGACACTCTATTGAACAAATCTTAAACACCAATGTGAAACAACAAAACTTGAAGTCCTTTGTTTTCATGTAGTTTGATGGTGTTTTGCTTTTTTCATTTCCTAGCTGTGTTCACATACTTCTTAGGTGAAAAATGTATCCTACCTTTCATACTTATGGGAATCTGAAAAGATGAAATATGTTGCAATTGCACTTATGAAAAGATTGTTTCTTCATCAACAGCAATTGTCTTTTTTAGTTGAAATAGGTGATCTTATTCAGATGATTTGGATGTATTTCAGACTTGTAAGCGGAAGGAAGAGAAGTCTTAACAACTCTCACAGGAATATTTTGGATGAAGAACTTCTTAGCAAGTTTGTTCATCTGGGTACAATGGAGAGATATGAAGTCACCAAGAAAATTGGCACAACACCTGCACAAGTATGTATGCTAGGAGACTCTCACTACTCTGAAATCACTTATACTACATTAACATCAGTGCAGTCTACTCCTTTTTTCATCAACACTAAGCCAGGTTTCTTGAATGAACTGTTGTTGATTTATTTTACCAAAGACAAGCTCAGAGCAATCCAGAGAAAGCAGAAATGAGCCAACTGATACCAAAATTAGAACTGTTTGTTAAATTTAAAATGTGTCTGCATGATGCAGCATTTTGAATGTTTCATTTTATCTACTGCCACCAACTGGAAGGTTCTTTTAAAAAAACAAATGACAAGAGCGAATGTCGCTAAGGCTTGAGCAAATTTGGAAATGGTCAAACAAAACCTTCCTTGATACTTTGTGTGTAGTTAGTCCTTGGGATGAAACTACTCACCGTGGTATTTGTTTGATTTCTAACAAAAACCTGAGCTGAGCATCGGGGGGGGGGGACGTTTAGGCCTTAAAAAGCATTTTTAGCGACATTTTGCACCTTGAAAATTGGAGTTTTGTTAGCAAAATATTTCGAAGAGCAACTTTACAGATAAAAATGTGCTTATATCATAGCAAACTTTCATCCTTCCTCTCAAGAAATATGTTATCAATTTTTCACCTTGCCCCCCTGGTGACCCCAGTGCCTTATCATTTTGAAAGGGGGATATTTTTTAAAAAAAGCTGAAAATAAGACATCTTTAAACAAACTTTTCTCTTCCTAGTATTTAGATTTTCATCAAAATTAAGACTGGATGTGCATATTTCACGCTTTGTGAATCGTTTGTTGCTAAAAACTCAGCGGGCACTCGGATGTATACCTCAGGCAAAATTACGATTTTTCGTACTTTTTATTCACGACTATCTTTCTTTTGAATAATATCATTGGGACGATTTCACGCAAGATCGTTCATTTGTTTACAATAGATTGTATTTATCTTGGTTTGATAGTCAGATATCAAGCAGATTTGCCGTTATTATTTTTCAAAAATCGCATCTTCAAGCAAGCAGTTAATGCAAATTACTGTCTTCGTGTAACACATGTCACACTATTTCCGTTCCTTTTTTTAATGAATTATTAACCTACTAACAATATGTATTAACCATGTAATCAAAGCCCTTGTGGTGGGCCACACCGGAGACTTATCCTTTTGGAGTACCACGAGAAAGCTGTAATCGCAAGTCATTGTTGATTCCTTCATTCTATCCAATCTAGCTAGGAGATGGACAGTGTAAGTAATAGTTTTCGTTTCGTTTTCCCTAGTCTTTTCTCTGTAACTGTTTGTATATTCGATTATTGTGATTGTAGTTTTTCCACCACATTTCGTGAGAGCAGATGTGAATGAAATAAACGCTGAATGTTAGAATCATGGTACCTGGTTAAAGCGGCACATCCTGACCCTAACCATCTACAGAGTCAGGAGCGCGACACTTCGGGTAAGTGGGCAAGAAAAATGTATAGCTAAACTGTCCAGCATAGTTAATCACGCCGAAGGGATCTATATTTTAAATTATACATACCACTTTCAAGCTATCAGTTCGAGAAACATTTCAGAGTCAATGGGAAATCACACAAAAGTCTGTTTTTCCTGAACGTCTCCATATGGAGAGAATGCATGTCGGCGCGTTCAAACCAATGCCCGCTACCTTGTGGCCTTAGTGCCTATTGAGTGGCTTCAGCTTACTTGATCACATTAATTTGTGAAGTATCCTTGTCACTCCAGCCACATCCCACAAGCTTTACGTTTTCATTGCTTGTTTTATTGATATGTGGGTACTTGAGCCTGAGCATTAGCTATGCCGTGCTGATGAGGCCTAACAAGGCCGAAACAGCTGTCCATGGCTGCTAATGCTTGGGCTCAATCTTTGCTTTGGTAGATTTAAGGGGTAATGCCCGCTTCCTTGTGGCCTTAGTGCCTTTTGAGTGGCTTCAGCTTACTTGATCACATTAATTTGTGAAGTATCCTTGCCACTCCAGCCACATCCCACAAGCTTTACGTTTTCACAGTTCTCGTGTTCGATGACAGCTCAAATGGTTCCTTTTACAGAGACACCCTATCCAATTTGCTGCACCTGCCATTGGTTCGGCAAAAAGCTCCAAACATCATCATTTCTTTTTAGAGTTAGCTGACAGATATCTTCTGGCATTCAGTTCGTACCAACTACTTCGTCAACAATGTGGAGAATGCTGTGTAAAGCAATAAGAACCGGTCAGCGGAAACGCGCACAAATATAAACACCACACTGAACCCTTGGTGGGCATGAAATCACGGAACTTCGCAGCTTTTGTACTACATGACAATTAATTTGCCAGCAATTTTATAGCAAGGCATTTCAAAGTTAAACATCCCAAAGTTTAAAAGTGCTTTAAACAGCATTCTCCACATCATTGATGAAGCAGCTGGTACGACCTGAATGCCAGAAGGTATTACTTGAAATACCAAGATGCAAGTTGTCCGTCAGCTAACTCTTAAAAGAAATGATGATGTTCTGAGCTTTTTGCCGAACCAGTTGCAGGTGCAGCAAATTGGATAGGGTGTCGCTGTAAAAGGAACCATTTGAGCTCTCACCAAATATGAGAACTGTGGTTTGAACGGGCTGAAATGCATTCTCTCCATATGGAGAAACACAGACTTTTGTGTGATTTCCCGTTGACTCTGAAATGTTTCTCGAACTGATAGCTTGCTAGTGGTATGTATAATTTAAGTTACCAATTATAGATCCCTTCAGAGTGGTTAACTATGCTGGACAGTTTAGCTATACATTTTTCTTGCCCACTTACCCGAAGACAGTAATTTGCATAAATTAACCGCTTGCTTCAAGACGCAGTTTTTGAAAAATAATAATGGCAAATCTGCATAATATCTGACTGTCAAACCTTGAAAAACACAATCTATAGTAAACAATCGAACGGTCTTGCATGAAATCGCCTGAATAATGTTATTTAATGTTGCTTAATATTAGCTTTCCGAGATCGGGCATGCACAGAAAGCAAAATTTAAAGGGTAAGCTGAAGCCACTCTAATGGCACCAAGGCTTACCAAATCACATTAATTTGTGAGGTATCCTTGTCACTTCAGCCACATCCCACAAGCTTTACTTTTTCACTGCTATATTCATACACTCTACCATGTCAATACATCATCGTTTTGTTGAATATGATCACCGTGTGGGTGCCATATTTGGCAAAGAACAATTGAAGGGCTGGGGGCATAAATTGCCTATGTGGAATTTTCGGCCGTTTTTTTATTTCGCTTGGATTTGTCCAAATTTTGCATGTGGATTGCATTTTGATTCAAAAACATTGTCCCGTAATTTTTTTCACCGATTTCTTTTTCGTTTTCGAGAAATAACGTATGCAAAAAAAAAACACCTAAAACTCTACATAGGCAGTTTATGCCCCCAGCCCTTCAATTAATTAGCAACATTACATTCTGAACAAATTGAATTTGTTATATTTAGCTTTAAAGGCCTGGCTAAACAATAAAACATTTTCATCCAACATCGCATACACAGCCGGAAAAGAACAACCACGCAAAAAATTGTGTTGTGGACTCACTTTGTCTGGTCAAACACTGTTTGTCCATTAAGCCAGCCAATGCTGTTTAGCAAACAAGATGTTGGATGACAATGTTTGATACTTGTAGTTTTACCGGGGCTTAAGCATGCTTTCTTGATTGGCTGCTGATGATTTTGGCTTGAGCCGTTCAGGGTGTCCAACCAAAATAGAGTTTATTATCGATAATGTAAACATCAGGAGCTAGAAAAACAAACTTGTAAACAATGCATGATATTTAAATATTGCAAAAGGAATCCAACAAACATAACAGGGAAGCACAAGTGTTTCAACGACTAATAAAAGTAATTTTTGGTTAGGGGTAGATGATATATTGTCAAAGATTTCAGATTTTTCGGTAAAGTAATGAAACATCTTGAGAAAAAGTCAGTAACTGTTGTAACTAAGTTGGGTCATTAGGTCATACCATAGAATGTTACGCTAGTAATTGTTGTCATTTTTATAATATTTTTCAATATAATATATTTTTATAATTATTAGGGTAGCCCATGGGCCGGCCCAGGCCCAGGTTTTGTCTACACCCCAATTTTTGGTGGTTATTCTTTTTTGGCTGTGTATGCTTTGTTGGTTGTGGTGGCTACTGGCTAAACTATAAAACAACTAAACGGTAATGCAAAATGTTGGATGAAAATGTAAATATGCCTCGAAATCCTATGTGTGGTGACTTGGATGAAAGAGAGAAGTATAGACCTTTATGGACTTAATTCCAAACAAAAAACTAGACATCTGGTGTGTGTATTGCTGTGGCAAAAGCAAATCCTTTCATTGGATATTCAGATCACAAGACTCAGTATGTCACCATAGTCACAGTCAACTAATTATGGGCTTGTCTAATTTCAGTTGTATCAGTTTGAGAAAAACAATAGCATGCGAGGTTTTCTACAAGGGAAGAAAAGCTCTTTAATCAAATTACTCTTAGATTGTATTTCTGGTATAGGGGTACATTTAGTATTGACAAAATGCAGTCAGGTCATTTCACTTACAGTGAGTATTTCTTTTTTCAGATTCTAGATGACTTAATGGATGTTGAAAGAGCATGTGCACATTTTTGAGCCAGTCCACATGAAACTGCAAAACACTAAAATTAAAAAGTTATCCAGACAAAAATTACATTTGTCACACAGTTATTTAAGAAGAGTGTACATGGACTTAACCTATCCATGACTTCCTTCCCTCAAGTGGTCATACATTAAGCATTTGTTTAGAAAATGTCAGACAAAGAATATTAACTGTAAGCATGACACTTCAGCTTTCTAGGTGGCTGGAAACATTCTTTAGTGCTCATTTAGAATACTCATTACAGTAACACAGGCATTAACATTGTACCTTGACATCATTTCAAAGGAAACTGTAGGAAAAGGTATGACAAATACTGTCTTACTGTCTTTTTGGGTCCTGTCATCTAAAGCAATACTTTTTCTGAGTAACATTTTGGTAGTTGACATGAAGGTGTAACAATCTGTAGGAAGTGTTAGCTTTTGAGAAATCAACATATAATATTGTCATAATATTATTAGGTAGTTGTGTACAAAAGTTAAAAGTTGTCAGCAAAATTTGTAACTTCAATCTAAATTTTTTTTGCAAATAAACTTTTACACTGTTACACGTTTGGAATTTTGCGAACCACCCAACCAACAATGGAGTCTAAGCTATTTCATTACTTCTCATAATGGCAGGACTTGGTTAATATACACTTTTCCAGAGTGCTTTTTACTGGGAGAGTTTAATTCATACTGAGAGCTTATTTGAGGAATGCTGGTATAGTTTTCACCTACCGGTAACTTTTTTATATTTAAGAATTGTACTAGTACAGCTGCTTTTGTCAAGTCAAAGACTGAGTTTGCTTGCAGTTGCAGTTGATAAAACAAGAATGATACTGCCATAGACCGCTTTTGAATTGACAAAAGTGGCAGATGCATGACAGTACATAAATTTGGCAGGTTTGTGAATTTGACAAAATTTCACAGCACTTTGTTGCAGTTGGATGCATGTGACAAACTATGTGAAATTTGATCAAATCGCCATTTGACTGCATTCTGCACAAAAGTGTAAGTGACAATGAAGTTAACCAGCTTCTCTTGGATGCTTGCTGATGCGGCCATCACACCCCTTTTTAACTAAGAAAAATCAGAGTTATAGGTGTTGAGGAGGAAAAATTTGTCAATTCCTGTTTTAGCATCTTAATCTAGATTCTTTTTCAGATATAGCCACCTTTCTTGACTCAGATTAATACATTTTTATACAGAGTGAATCCCATTATAATAGGCTTCCCCCCCACCCCCCAGGAGAGCTTGCTCGCGGGCTGTTTAGCTGCAGACCCTCAAAATAACCAGGTAGGAATCCTCTTCTTACTGTGACTCTCTGCCATTTGTGTAAACAAACCAAGGTTGCCCTCCAATTCATAAAGGCATGTGACATGACATCACATCTGAGGTCTATTTTCATAACAGTGAGTTGTTCGTGAAATTTTGAATAAACCATCTGTAACTACAGTGTTCAAACGAATTTTGCTTATCGTAAACCATGCCACTTTTTTTGACCATTTAATGGTCATATCCTTTGCCATTTGTATAATGCTCTTAGATTCAATCAAAAATGCTGAAGGTAGAATTGCCATGTTTAGTTCAGCAGATTGCAAAGTGTGTGTAAAGTGTAATACTTTTGGTAATTATAGAATTTTAGGTCAGAACTGAAGAAGTGAATTAAAAGTTGCTGAAGGATGTTTGAGATCATTGTGCATTGTACATTATGCAGAAGAGCAATACTTAAGTATTTCATAAAATTGTTTGGCAAGGTTACCACACAATTCCATACATTTTTGTGACTCAAAGTTTATTCATGCCCGCCGTTTTTGGAACAGCGTTGACTGTGCTGCATGTATAAGTAATGGTATGCGTGGATTTACTCGGGATACTGTAAGTATCACGAGTTATAAAATGAGTTAGATTTTAGCCTGCAGTGCAGGCGTTATTTTGGAACAACGACAAACGAGGTTTTCGATGTCGCCATCTTGGATTGTTGCTTGACCGGTAGAGGGTTGGGACAGAAGGCGAAGTGGCAGAGGGCGAAAAGGTGGGGCACGTGAAATTGTTGAACGCCCCCTAATATAGTAGCGCTTGATCGCCTTTCCGTGTATTTGTCAAGTCTGTGAAAAACAGGAATCGAGCGAGCGAGTATGCGAGTAAAATTATGTCGGAAAGACGTCCTAGCGACAGCTGTAGGATTTGCAAAAGCTCTTTTAAAGTGAAATTTGGAAACATTCACGGCAAACAAGTGTACTCATCGTCGGAAAATCTTTTTAAACCCTCGCAGAGGAAGGACAGCCTTGGAGTTGTGTTAGCAGAAGTTTGTAGTCGTGTGGGAAACGTTGTTTACGTGATTGATTTAGTTCAGGAAGGCCCCGTCCTGCTGCGTGTGAGAAATTACATAGCAGCACTTGGTAAACATTGTTCAGGAGGAAACTAGACAACGCGCA
>JAEMWC010000333.1:332500-382500 GCA_016490735.1 Pachyseris speciosa | reverse complement strand
GTCTGTAATTTATGCGTCTCAGATGTCACCGGATGTGAAATCAGACTCCAAATGTTCCTTATTTAAGCCATGTCCTCAGTGGAAATATCAGCAATGCAAGCATAAGCATAAGCATAAGAAGAACGCAAGGTTTTGATATTCTTATGCTTATGTTTATGCTTATGTCACGGCTGTCCTCACCG
Organism: Pachyseris speciosa; assembly: GCA_016490735.1. NCBI lineage: Eukaryota > Metazoa > Cnidaria > Anthozoa > Scleractinia > Pachyseridae > Pachyseris > Pachyseris speciosa. Next base: position 382,318 of record JAEMWC010000333.1, on the reverse strand, counting down.
GCGCATAAGCTTATGCTTATGCTTGCGTCGCTAGTGAGGACCAGGCTCTTATTTCGCGCGCAAATACGTATGGCGCGTTATCGGTGTCAAAATTATGTTTGTCACTTAATTATGTGTTTTGTATTGACATTAAAATGTTCATTGTGAAATTAACCTCGTTCGTCTTGATGTTCGTCTTGATGCTATGATCACTGTATGATGTTCGTCATGACATTATGATGTTCGTCTTGACATTGATGTTCGTCTTGACATTATGATGTTCGTCTTGAGATTAGGATGCTCGTCTTGAGATTATGATGTTCGTCTTGAGATTATGATGTTCGTCATGACATTATGATGTTCGTCTTGATGTTCGTCTTGAGATTACGATGTTCGTCTTGAGATTATGATGGTCGTCTTGATAGCATGCACTGCGCGCCCAATTCCCTCCAATCCATACCGTTCTTGGTAGTTGTTCGCAAAACATGGCGGAAAACATTGCGGGATCTAGCCAGTCTGGAGATAAAGACGATCAGGACGTCTTTGCAACCTTAAGAAAGGCCACTGACAGCTTAAACAAAGTAGCTGACCTATTGCGAGACAATGGCCGCGGGCGATACGCAGCGGAGCGTCTTCGACCACTTCGACTCCATGTTCATTTACTAGAGCATACGGTTACTACAGTACTGCTGCTTCACCAAGCCTAACAAGTGGTATATTTTCAGAGCAACGTCGATTGTTTGGCAATGCAGCTGTACGTGCCAACAGTCGAGTCCACCAAATAGCGGCAGCAATGCGCTTCAGTCCACTTTCTTCCGGAGCAACCCAAACAACAACAAGCACGGGAAGGAAAAGGTCACGTAGAACAGCTGGGGGAGGATTTGCTGAGCGAAACTAGTGGACTCACAAGTTCTGTTGTTTGGCGAATATAGATGCTTGTAAAATACCCACTGTGGAAGAGAAGATAACACTGAGGGCTGCAGGACTGGGTGAAAAGGAAATGACGCTCGACAAATGCTGGTCTTCGAGTCGTTCGCACGAGAAGCTATCAGAAACATTCCCCAAGCTTAAAGGAGCAAAGTCACTGAGATTTTTGCTGTTTTTGGTTCAATTCTGCTAAAAAATTACTGCCTTTTACCTGTTATCGTGCACAAAATTCTCCTACAGAAAATAATCAGCAAGGTGAATTCCAATGAACTGTTAGCAGGGAGAGCTAACCATAATAATTTTTTTGGTGATTATTCAATTCATAGCTTGAAATTTTGAAAAAACTAGCAAGTTTTTTCAAATTTCAATCCATTTCCATCCTCATCATCTTTGATTTAATACAGGAGTTTATAGTGTCAATGCAGTACTACAGTCTTTGGCAGCAAAACTAGACCATTATTTTAAGGTTTCCGCTGATGCATTGGTACTTTTAAGCTGATGGTACAATACCGTGACACTCACATATTCACCACTCACGGGTATATTACAAACCAACTAAACGACCAGCTCCCAGATGGCTTGTTAGCTCAGTCGGTAGAGCGTTGCACCGGTATCGCAGAGGTTGTGGGTTCAAATCCCATACAAGCCTGATTTTATTTCAGGATTTATTTCACTACTGCTTAAGTAGTGTTCATAACTGCAATGATCAGTCACATATTTAATCATTAATCTGCAGTTCAAATATGATTTTCATACATTCATTCTCAGATATAATAATTATTGTTAAATATTCCCACTTATATGTAGAGCTGATTACATCTTAATTTAACTATGACTGCACATTGAACACTATTGTTTTATTATATATAATTTGGAACAAAAAACAACAAATGAAATGGCCAAAGCAAAAAGTGAAAGACCACTTGCATCTGATTATAATTTGCAAGGTGTTCTCCTAAACCATGGAGAAAAAAAATCCACATTGCTTACACTCCTCCATGGGAATATCAGCCTATAAGGAAAACAAATTAAGTGATGCAATATTTAAAAGTCCTCAAGTCATCAAGGTAGTGTGTGAGATTTTTTATATTCTAAAGTAACATAGCCAAAAGCACATTAAAGTATTGCAAATTTAATACTTGTTATCAAAATGTAATTTATTTGACTGGCCTTCTACAGTTTTCGTTCTTTACTGCATTAAGCTTACCTGTGCATTTTTCTCCTGAAAACATCAAAGTAACTCATTTAATCGTTCTACTTAACTGCTAAGGCTGTAAACATGCAATGAACGTCAGATAATTAATCTAGATAGCTAAAAGATCTGTTGAAATCTCCCCAGTTTAGTTGTCTGCCCCCCTGAGTTTTCATGATAATAAGAAAGCCAACAAGGTGGCCATCTTGAATAAGATTTATTGACTTACTATCATTCCAACTTCAAAGTCTTCTAAAGCGGACAACGAGAGATCGTTCTGTAGTGGGCAGATGTAAGCAGTTGCTTGATTCAAGTTGTCTTTCAGGTACTGGACACTATAACCCTCTACCTTTGAACCGGGTATAAGCACCAACCGTGAAGTTGATCGACCATCAGTTCTTAAGAATTCATACCCTCTACCATCATTAAGCTTAAGCTCTGGGGAATGTTTTCTGATTCTTGATTTTCAGTCACACAAGTAAAAAAATAAAATCATCTACCATTCGAAAGATAAAGTCAAGAAATTGAGATGTTGTAGAAGAGTAATAAATAAACAACCTGCTAAAGTCTCGGGGCTGTGCGATATCCCGTACTCGAGTTATTCCGCAAAATGTACCACTCAGAATTATAGAGTTTAGTACGGACACGCCATGTTAGTGTCCCTCTTATGGCGCGTTTTTAGTGTCAAAATTCAAAACCTCGTTTCAAACATGCTATTTTTCTATTCAAATATTCGATCCTGTAATTAAAACCTAGGGCTCTTCAATTCAAATATGGTATCCTTCTATTTCGATTTCCAATTCGTAAATTAAACTTCTTGTTTAACAATTCAGATACGCTATTTGGTGTCTGAAACATCCATGGTTTCAATTCAAAGCAACATTTCTTCAATTCAGTTATGCTCTTTTTCTACTCAAACGTGCAGTCCTTCGTTTCAAAAATGGTTTTCTGCTAGCCAAACATCCAGTCGTCTAATTCAAACCTGCTATCGAGCAATTCAAATTTCCAATCGCGCAATTCAAAATAGTCAGTTTCGCGAGTAAAAATGCTATCCTTCTATTCCAATATACAATTCTTCACCGCAAATCTACAATTCGTCAATTCAAATACACTATTCCACAGTTCAAACAAGCTTTTGTCGACAGAAACATGCAATCCTTCGTTTTGAAACTACCGTTCTGCAATTCAAACACTCTACTCTTCAATTCAAACCGACAATTCTTCTATTCCAACGCGTAATCTTTCAAGTCAGACCTGCTTTTCGACTATGGAGACATCCGGTCGTTTAATTTGAGAACCCTGTTCATCACTTCAAATACTCCAACTCGTTTTCCAAACATTCAATTATTCAATGCGAACGTGACATTTGACACTCGTCATTTCAAACACGCAATCCTTCAATTCAAACACTCAAACTTTCATCGCAAACACGCTGTCCTTCGTCGTCGCCTGGAACCTAGCCCGGCCACGCATGCGTAGTAGGAAGACAAATTCACGGGCAGAAGCTGAGCTGAAGACGGGAATCGGCGCGAAGGTAAGTTGTACTTTTTGCACACGGCTTCTATTCCCTGCTCTAGAATTAGCTCTGTATCATCTTGATTTCTTTTCTCAGCTATGTCTGTCGCAAAATGCAAGGAATTACTGGACGAAGTAGCCAAATTATGTGCTCAAACTTCTCGTCAAGTATACTACTCCTCAAACGCCGGTTGTCACGAACAGAAATACACCTACTCCTCAAACGCCGGCTGTCACGAACAGAAATACACCTTCTGTTTCATCTGCCACTGACTCGTCAACTTCTGTTGCACTTGGATTCCAAGAACACCGTAGATTATTCGGGTTTAACCCTACGGCCTGTCAGACGACAAGCAAAAAACGAAAAGGGGTGAATGGTGGAACGTCGAAAAAGGTGAAACGACCCACATGGACCAGGACTATCGTGTGCCTGGGGAATACAAGGGAAGAAAGAATGCCAACCCCCAAAGAGTACCGAGAGCTCAAAGCTGCTGATCTGGGTGAAAAAAGATTAACATTCTTCGCTGACAGCATCTCTGTTGATTTTGATAATAAATTGAAAGACGCCTTCCCCAAACTGGAGACAGCAGGAGGCTATACACTGCTGTGCGGGAGTCACACTCGACAGCTTGAAGTTATCAATCCTCCTTACAATATACCGAGACTTAAAGAACATTTTGTCGGTCAGGGGAAGCTGTTCATTAAACCCCTGCAAAAGGATCTGGACATTATCCCGACTGGCACCTCTTGGGAGGATGAAGAGGTGAGATGATTTAAAAGCAGGAATGTATAACCTGCATTTCCATGCTTTTTATTTAAGCCTAATAATAATAATAATAATAATATTAATAATAATACTTATAATAATATGATAATAATACAGTCTACACCTGTCAGATACAGAAACCCAAGTAGTGTGTTTTGAAATACCTACTTTTTTCTAAAATCATAATACATGTATTATTTTGACAGATCTTATTCAATGTATATGTGGCTTTTGGCTCCTTTGAATGTTTAATTTTTTATTTACTGGGTAATTTAATTTATTACAATTTAATGGCAAAGATAGCATGGAAAATACAATCAATATTTGACCATAATGGACACTGATAAAAGAAAAAAAGGGGGAAAAAGTTCTAAAACAGCTTAACTGAATTGTATTTTTCTTGAAATTAAGTAATCTCCTACTCCCTTTTTTAAAACCGGAGATGCTGGAAGCTGTGAAAGATTTCCACGTCTGTAAAACAAAACGGCACTGAAAAATTTATTTCTGAAATAAACATGATGTTTCAGCCAACTATATGCATAGTATACACAGGACCACTACACATATATGCTGAACTTAAAATATTACACATCAAATTTTAATAATAATATTGTACATGATACATGCCATACCACTGAGTTTTTACTTCTTTATGCCCACATATAAACCCATTGCATACAGTGTTATCTACATGTAGTTTTTTTAAATAAGTGGAGCTGTTATTATCTATGACCAATACACGTGTGTGTGTGTCTGGTGTGTGTGTGTGTGTATTTCAGGAAGATGACCTGGTAGAAGTTTGTATGAAATGCAACAAGTTGTTTTACTAGTCAGAATTAGCTGACCATGTGGAGAACTGCAGGTGAATCAAGCACTATTGAAAAAAGTTACTCGTTCTTTATGCAATAATTATTGTCAATCACTGGCCATTCATTATAACCATGCATGCATTTTTAAAGCTTAACATTTTTATAGAAAACCAAAGCTTTCATTTGCCTTATTTTCATTACATCACACACTTCTTTTAGATACATTGAAAATAAATCAATGTACATGTAAAGACAAGACTTTAATCAGCAAGCTCAATGGAAATTGGAACTGTGACATTGTCTGTGATAACTGAACTTTTGAGCACTAGTTGCAGACATATAATATCTTGCTTAATTAAGGGTGTTGTTGTGAATGTCTTTTGTTAATTGTTTTATTCATCTTTAAAAAATGCAGACTTTGCTAAAGATCTGTTCTACCAGCTTTTATACTCACTAGGGAAGGTTGTACTCCCCAAAATGTTTGTTTTGGGGTGTGTGGCCCAAACCTTGAAACTGGCCTTACCCTATCCCAGACAGTAATATGTGAGTTAAAAAATGTGAAAAAATGAGGAAGGGCTTATTTGCTTTTAATGCATTATTTTATCTTAGCAAAGAACATGGCAAAAATTCACCAGAGGAAGATTCCAATATGTATGTTGAAACTCCAAGTAGTCCACAGTTATTGGTTCCTGGTATACTGCATACTGAATGCCTGATGTGTCCCACTGATGCAAATGTAAATGTCTCTCAAAGTTATGAAAGTACATCCATTACTCCGCCGGCCATAGTGAACAGTTCACTTACATGTAATGATGACCAAGCAGGAGATGAGGAATTGGAAAGAGACTCAGTAACACATGAACCTACATGTAGCATATCAAATAACATTGAACGGTTTCACGTCTCCCAAATAAATAACTGTTGTATCTGTTTTTGATGTATACACTGTACAGCTACTGCCGGCTATAATGGAGAAGATGATTTATGTTCTATTCTAGCATTAACCTTTGTACTAAAGCAACTGTTTTTAAGTATAAGTCAATCCCATAACTGTCACTTTCTTGAAGTGGATTAATTTCCGCGGCAAGCAACTGTGTCTTGTGTTGATCCATTGTAAGAGTGGGTGGTACTTCAACAACCTCTCCATCAGACTGCAGTGGCCCATCGTGTTCTTCATTAGGTAAAGGTCCTCTCCAATCTATACCATACCCCTGAAAATTTTCCTGTTGACAGAATTCAATTTTTCAGTAGGGGACATTTCAACTGAAAATCAATGGTAGAGTAGTGGCTTACCCCAAACATTTCTTCCGACACAGTAGTGCACGATGCTGCACTCTGCTGTGCACATCCCCCAAATCCAAAGCTGTCTAGGAGTTCTATTGTGGGCGGATGAAAGGCCGTGGTTGATCCATCCGTTCACAAAATCATCCAGCTGCGCATTAACACGGGGCAAAAATATGTAATGCAGGGAAAACATGTGCACTTCATCACTCACATCCAACACTCTGTTCTCTTCCATATGGCAGAAAAGTTGGTAAAAGGTTGCGGTCTTTTGAAAATAAAGATCCCGCCATAGTCGCTCAATTCGCTGGTTGTGAACGCTTTTTCCAGCGATCATGCTACCCCTTCCGGGACCACGCCTGGGATGGGTCAACATAAATAGGGAGACGTCCACGTTCTCCCCACCCTTGTCCGAACGTACCCGTGACGGCAATCCATATTGGCGAACTGCTTCAAGGAAGTGAGACAGAACAGTTGAGGCAAAGTTGTTAGCGGAACAGCGAAGAAATACTGGAATGCGCGAATATCCGTCGATTCCGCCATGAATCACCATTCTCCATCTATAAGACAAATAGTTTTCGAGAAATTAGCATTGACTCGACTTTTTTTGCCCCCAATCTATGGCTTATCTAAACCGTTCCCCGTAGTAATTAGTTAATAATATAAAACACTCATGAAAAACATAAACATTGTCAGGCATACATGGATATAGTACTGGGTTACATCTTGGACCAAAAGGTTTCCAGTCGTTGCACGAATATGGAGCTGAATGTATGTCCGCTATAACGCTGAGCAGCAGTAAAACATGCCAGGTAGGAGAGGTCACCTGATTACAGTTGTGATGTGTCTATTGATTTCATACCTTATCAGCTTGTGGTTACCGTCAATGTGCCACAATGCATTTGGGCCACTGACTGAGTAAGCTCGTCGTTGTACAGTGGTCATCCACCGAGTAACGGTTCCCTCTGGATCTTCTTTTTGCATCGTTTGACGCACCCTAAGCTGAGATACCCGATATCCTCTTGCACGAAGGTGACCTAACATCATCCTGTAACCACTTCTAGGATTCTCTTTCTTGATGTCCCGAATAAGTTCACAGAGATTCTCATCAGTTATGTCTGAAAATGGTCTGGATGTGTCAATACTGTACTCGATCATACGGCGCCTGACCGTGCTGAGGGACACCCCGAGTAGTGTACCCATTTCCACTGCGTTAAACCCGTTTGCAATAAGGTATTCCAATTGTTCCTGGGAAATAACGAACTTTGGCCTTCCACAATTTCCACTGTAGTATTTACTCAAACGAACGTTCGACCACTGTTCTTTTTCTGAATCTTGAGCACGAATAATGGTGGAAACTTCTCGTAGTTTAGGAATAATTTCGTTGAAAACGTTGTCGCAACCCAGAGGAGACAAGCGAACTGCATGTTCATAAAGCATTTCCGACTGATAACGTAAATAGTCCAGTGTTTCTGATGTTAAATTTCCCGCTTGTGCAAGTCTTGTCAACTCATTTTTCAACGATACAGTTCGCCCGAGAAGGTGCTCTGTAACTGTTGCAGCCATTTTCACCATACAAAAGATCATAGGAACTCATTGAAATTCCCGCCTTTCTCTCGCCTTTCTTCCTACTACGCATGCGTGGCCGGGCTAGATTCCAGGCGACGACGAAGGACAGCGTGACTGTTTGCGATGAAAGTTTGAGTGTTTGAATTGAAGGATTGCGTGTTTGAAATGACGAGTGTCAAATGTCACGTTCGCATTGAATAATTGAATGTTTGGAAAACGAGTTGGAGTATTTGAAGTGATGAACAGGGTTCTCAAATTAAACGACCGGATGTCTCCATAGTCGAAAAGCAGGTCTGACTTGAAAGATTACGCGTTGGAATAGAAGAATTGTCGGTTTGAATTGAAGAGTAGAGTGTTTGAATTGCAGAACGGTAGTTTCAAAACGAAGGATTGCATGTTTCTGTCGACAAAAGCTTGTTTGAACTGTGGAATAGTGTATTTGAATTGACGAATTGTAGATTTGCGGTGAAGAATTGTATATTGGAATAGAAGGATAGCATTTTTACTCGCGAAACTGACTATTTTGAATTGCGCGATTGGAAATTTGAATTGCTCGATAGCAGGTTTGAATTAGACGACTGGATGTTTGGCTAGCAGAAAACCATTTTTGAAACGAAGGACTGCACGTTTGAGTAGAAAAAGAGCATAACTGAATTGAAGAAATGTTGCTTTGAATTGAAACCATGGATGTTTCAGACACCAAATAGCGTATCTGAATTGTTAAACAAGAAGTTTAATTTACGAATTGGAAATCGAAATAGAAGGATACCATATTTGAATTGAAGAGCCCTAGGTTTTAATTACAGGATCGAATATTTGAATAGAAAAATAGCATGTTTGAAACGAGGTTTTGAATTTTGACACTAAAAACGCGCCATACCCTCTGAGGGGCACAAATATGGCGGCCGGAAACATATTGAAACATCTGGAATTTACTTTGGATATATCAAAGGCATTTTTCTCTCTTTTGAGCTGGCAAACATTCGCAAAGACGCTTCTCCTGTCACGTTGGCTTTCCAAACCTCAAAAACACAAGCTGAATCGATGTTTTCGTGTACATGACACATGTTTATGTCACGCAATCTGAAAAAGCCTAAAATTCAAACTGCTCTATTTTCAAATCAAAGCACGCTACCGAGCTGAAAACATGCAAGCAGATACATTTCTAAATTGTCTTTTACGTTATGAATCTAAAAATACAAGTCTTTTAGTTTTTATGACGTCATGTGAAAACCAAGAATAGCTTCTCGTGCGAACGACTCGAAGACCAGCATTTGTCGAGCGTCATTTCCTTTTCACCCAGTCCTGCAGCCCTCAGTGTTATCTTCTCTTCCACAGTGGGTATTTTACAAGCATCTATATTCGCCAAACAACAGAACTTGTGAGTCCACTAGTTTCGCTCAGCAAATCCTCCCCCAGCTGTTCTACGTGACCTTTTCCTTCCCGTGCTTGTTGTTGTTTGGGTTGCTCCGGAAGAAAGTGGACTGAAGCGCATTGCTGCCGCTATTTGGTGGACTCGACTGTTGGCACGTACAGCTGCATTGCCAAACAATCGACGTTGCTCTGAAAATATACCACTTGTTAGGCTTGGTGAAGCAGCAGTACTGTAGTAACCGTATGCTCTAGTAAATGAACATGGAGTCGAAGTGGTCGAAGACGCTCCGCTGCGTATCGCCCGCGGCCATTGTCTCGCAATAGGTCAGCTACTTTGTTTAAGCTGTCAGTGGCCTTTCTTAAGGTTGCAAAGACGTCCTGATCGTCTTTATCTCCAGACTGGCTAGATCCCGCAATGTTTTCCGCCATGTTTTGCGAACAACTACCAAGAACGGTATGGATTGGAGGGAATTGGGCGCGCAGTGCATGCTATCAAGACGACCATCATAATCTCAAGACGAACATCGTAATCTCAAGACGAACATCAAGACGAACATCATAATGTCATGACGAACATCATAATCTCAAGACGAACATCATAATCTCAAGACGAGCATCCTAATCTCAAGACGAACATCATAATGTCAAGACGAACATCATAATGTCAAGACGAACATCATAATGTCAAGACGAACATCATAATGTCATGACGAACATCATACAGTGATCATAGCATCAAGACGAACATCAAGACGAACGAGGTTAATTTCACAATGAACATTTTAATGTTCACACATAATTAAGTGACAAACATAATTTTGACACCGATAACGCGCCATAAATACGCAATGTTGTAATGGATGGCGAATGTGCAAGCGAGGATACGCCCAAAAAATTTCAAACGAATACTGGATGCGTATTCTGTGGCTGTGAGCTTCCTGACTCTAGGAATAAAACTAGATTAAATGGAAAAGTGTCTGATTTGCGAAACAGAATTTGCAACATAATGGATGTCCCTCTCTCGAGTGTAAACATGGACAGTTACCATCTGCAACGAGCGCTGCTATCGAGATGTTAAGCGCCTTAAAAAGATCCGAGAGGAGATTAAAATTCTCCAGCATTCATTGAAAGAAAAGTTTACAGCAAATAATCGGCCGAAGCGAGGCGTTCCTACAGACTCGTCAATCTCGCCAAGTTAGGGGAGCAGAGTTGGCGCAGTGGTGAGAGCGCTCGCCTTCCACCAATGTGGCCCGGGTTCGATTCCCGGACTCGGCGTCATAAGTGGGCTGAGTTTGTTGGTTCTCTACTCTGCTCCGAGGTTTTTCTCTGGGTACTCCGGTTTTCCCCTCTCCCCAAAAACCAACATTTGATTTGATTTATTTAGAGTTGATTTGATTTAGTCTCCCCAATTAGTAGAGCATCTGTGCTCGGCTAAATACATTTGAGACTTAAATAAAGTGATTATTATTATTATTATTATAAGTGTTGCTGCGCTGTTGAAATCTCTTCGCCATGTAACGGATGAAGGAAGGAAAAAGGCCGCAAAAAGCTTGTCATTTGGAGAGATTCGACCCAAACCAAGTCCCATGCCTGTTCAGTTACCAATAGTTTGGCCCATTGGTCCCGTCCAAGATGCGCCTTTGGTGAAGGAAACGCCAGGAGTCCACTGCTAGGGAGATATTTGTGAAGTACAGGTAAGCGCTAATTAAATTTATTTGTTTACAATTTATTTGACAGAACGTGCACGTTATCCTTCTTCCCTGTTCGGCTCAAATAAAATTATAAAAATGTTCTTTATTTCAGGCAATTGTGACTTATGAATCAGGGAGTAAATCGGAGTGTTATCAAAGGATCTCCATCGGCTCGGTAGAGCTTTGGTGCGAGGAAGCAGTTATAAGTCGATCGCGGACGCAGTTATGGATAGTGCTGAACTCAAAAAAGCCATCGAGGACCGAATTTGTTCTGATGTCCACAACAAATGCAAAAACATTTGCGCGAAGAACGGCCCTTCACTGTTAAGAGGTGCAACAAAGGACGGCGGACAATCTATTTTTGTAAGCGTCACTGCTTAGCATAGCACGCCATCGTTTTGTTGAGGAATACGCCTCTGCTGAGCCATACACGACCTGAAATTCCCCGCGTTCTACCAGTTGCTTAGCCTCATCGCTCTTCAGTTCATCCCTGATGAACTCGCACTGATTCCAAGAGACTTAAGGTACCGTACTTGGTCTTGCATAAGGGAAGCCAGAGGGGAAATCACAATTACGATTGACTTCGCATTGGTTAGCAAAGGACTAACTGTGTCGAAACACATCGGAGCGGACTGAAAAATCCGGGACTTTCCCGACCCAGTTAGTTGAATAACAAAGACATCTCGGCCACTAATCAACTTTTCCAGTGCCTCTCGCTGTAAATCGTTTAAATTCTCAATGTTAAATGTCGTCAAAACTCGCTCGTAAGCCACACACATCCTTTCCACGTTGTCCGCCATTTTCCACAACTCTGTTCTGATATGATAATTTATGCGACAACATTGCCAGACGAAAATCTGCAGGCGGTAAGCTCATTGGCTGAAACCAACAATGGTTAACCGAAGCGTCCAGCCGCTCTCTCGGCTCTCGGGGAGGAAAGCCCGGACCCGAGTGCACGGCGGAAATCGAGCCTATCGCCGAAGCAGCGTCTTGAAGCAATAAGTTCGAAACCGAAAAAACAGGTCCGGGGTTTCGAGACACATCCACAAAGATAGTAATATCCACAGGAGGATCGTGCCCAGCAACAACGAGAGACGTCTGTCCGTGCTTGCTCCATTTTGAGACGTCTTTGAGACGTCTTCTTGAATCCGCTTTTCGCCAAATGAATTTTAAACTTTCCGCCATTGTTGTAGTTGTTGGAAAATATTTTGAGAGCAATAGCTGCCTCAAAAAATTCTTGAGAGCTTGTAAAAACCGCCAAACGATTTAGAAAACACTGGAAAATACTAAATAGCAAGGACCACCGTTGCAAAATAGAAGAGCCGGATCCTGTAATAGATCTAACCAGCTATAAAATTGTAAAATTGTAAAATTGTTTTCTTGTTACGTTTTTTTCAAATTTTCAAACTGTAACGTTTTTTTATTTTACGTTGTATTGTTTACCTTTATTATAATATCATGTTACATGTACAACTTTTTTTAAAACTGTAACGTCGTTTCATCTTAGGGTCATAATATGTAACACCCTGATGAAGGAAGGCTGTGCCTCCCGAAATATTGGTTTAAATATATATTCCTAGCCGTGTAACCAGCCTTGCTTGTTTCTTACCGTTTTCTAGTAAACGATTTAGACCATCATTAGGAGAATATCTGTCAACATCATGTAAGGCAAAGCGACCGATAAGAACTAAAAAATTAATAAAAAGTAGAGAGCTAAAACTCCCGGTGGCAGCCATGCCGGCGCCTTTGTGACCAGTTTGTGACCATCACAAAAATCACAAAGTTGTTTTGATTTAATTTGATCCGGATGTTGTCACAACTCTGTCGCTGTTGTGAAGACTAAAAATCCAGTAGAGTTTGTCCGCGTGAAAAGGCTTGCCGAATTTAAGACAAGGTTGGAAGCCTCGCACGTGCTGTGAGTATCGATTTAGAAAATCGCAAAGTTGTTTTGGTGACAGTTCTATATTTAGAGACAAGTTTGCGCATTTTTGGTTTTCACGTGACGTCAGGAAAAAATTAAACATTTCGATTTTTTACCTTCATCGGGTAAATGACATTTTAAAAATATATATCTGCTGGTTGCCAAGTCACACGCTTTGTTTTGAAAATAGAGCAGTTTGAATATAGAGGTTTTTTACAATGCGTGACATCTGGATTGTTTCTGAGAAACATGCAACCTCGTTCCCAGGGTCTTTCCTCTTCCCGCCCCCTGGAGGCGGGAAGAGGAGAGACCCTGGGAACGAGGTTGAGAAACATGTCACATACCCGGAAACGATTCGCCTTATGTTTTAGAGTTTTGAATAACCAATATGTTAAGAGAAGTGTCTATGCGAATGTTTTCAAGCTTAGCAGAGAGAAAAAATGTTTTGAGAGAGCCAAAGCAAAGTCCAGATGTTGCCACTTAATTTAGAAGTAAACAGCGACAGCTGACAACGAATATGGATGGCAAGTCTCAAAAGAGTTTAACGAGCTTTGCTCGTGCGTGCTCAAAAGGGCGTTATGCGAACCCAAAAGCAAACCACTAACCGGATAGTTTCGAGAATCAGAAAGCGTGCGTCCGGCTTCTGCAGCACAAAAGTATCCCGAGTTAACGCTCATAGAGCGTCTTGTTATAATATATCACATTTATATTACGCATTTTCTATGCAATATTCAAATGCGCATTACAACACTGGCCTGGGGACTTTGCCAGACTGCTTACAACGCAGTTTACAATTAATGAAGTTGAGTTATGGGTGCCCCCGTAATGTCAATATCAAATTAAGACGGACACTAGGGGTGGTCACTGCCAGAGTTTTGTTATGTCCCTAGTGGTTCTTTTACGTCCCACAGAATCAGAGAATTATGAGGAGTTGTGAGACGGGGCCTGCCGTTTATCGTCCTTATCCGAGAAGACTAGAAAGTCTAACCGTTTGTAGATGTCATTACAAAGGCAGCACTTTCCCCCGAGTGTTGGTCCGGTGCTAACCGGTCGGCGGTTAGTTACCTACTTTTTGAAATTTAACCTTTTTCCCAGTTGTTTGCTCCATTAGGGCGACTTGAGTTCATATGCTCTGTTTTTCAGTTTCCTATTGAGCTTTCATCCTTTTCAAATTAGATTCTAAAAAATAAATACCTGAGGCGGGGGATAGTTCCCTATAAGAGCCGTATGGACATGTGCCACCTCAGAAGGGCACAGTTTTGTGCTGTTTTGATCCTTTGAAATTGGTTATGAAATTGGTTAACGAACTGCAAGAGTGTACCAATGTCTTTACCTCTTTATAATTTTCAGATTTTACCATTTCTTTTCTGTAAAGCATTAACAGGAAACTTAACCAATGCTACAACTAAGCCAGTAGGACATTTTCTAAAGGTTTTAAAACAGGTATTGATTTTAGGGGACAGATATGACGGCACATTGCAGTCTCAAATAGAGTCAGGATTTGGAGAACTGGGTGACACAGCCCCTCCAAAAAAAAAATCCCATGCCAACCGTTTAATGACCATCAAAACAAAAAAAAAGAACAAAAGGCATTTTCATGGTATATTTATTTGTCCTTTTTACAATGTTATAATTACAATGTTTTCAGTGATAAATGTTGGAGGCAGTAAAGAACTGTCAATTTTCTAAGCCTTCAAATTTGTGTAGAAATTTTGAATCAAAGTGTGTTTTCATTACATTTAACATGCCCAGAAAAACTCTAAAATCTAGAATAAGCACATAAAGAACAAATTTAAATAAAGAGTATGAGAAGGAACCCAAAACATTAACATCCTTTTTAAAGTCATCTTGAAACAACCAAGAAGAGAAGTAGATTTATTATAGGCTGTTTTATTATTAAGCTGTTTCAGGTATAAAATCCCCCCCACTTCCGTCCCTTAAAATTCATCTTCATTCTTTAAGGCTGCAAAAGAAAAAGAAATGATAATGTTCTTTATGGCTGTCTACTACTAAAAATTATGGCTGGGCAGTTGTTTTGTGTTGTCCAATAAGGGACATCCACTGATTTCAATATTTGCCTGCATACTAGGATTTGGATTTCATTAGCCAATGTGTGCTTAACTGAAACACAAAATCTTGAGACATTGTGTTTCTAGTGGTCTCTTATGCAAATATTAATATTTGGATAGTGAGCACCCCAATATTGACTCCATAAGAGGCTGTTTCATCAAAAAAGTTGAATGTTGCCCTGGTTTATCAGCAGCCCACGTTTTCACGTTTAAATATAAACAGAGCAAACAAAATCATGCTTTTATGCACCCACAAATAATTATTACACATCAGTGGAAATCCTCCTTGTGAATAAGGCTTCTCCTTTAACACCTTTGGGTTTGGTGAATGATCACTTAATGGCACCTATGGCATTTACTATGGTCTGAAAATCTTCATTCTTCTGATTGACTTGCCACCTGTTATTGGCAATTCACTTTCAACTGGGTGTTTCGATGGGTTGGTAATAAACTGTTAATCAAGCCAACCAACTTTTCAAAGTAAAGAAAACATTGCTTTGATGACCTCTGACAAATTCATGGAAATGCAAAAGCAAAGCTTCACTTTCTAACAACCCTAACTCCACAAATTTGATTCATAAAAGCTGGCGATATCAAATCTTTTGCCTATCTGTGTCTCTTATTCAATGCACCTATGATAGGACAAAACTTTGAAAGAAGTTTCATTTAAATTAACCATCATACTTTCTTAGCTCACAACTACAGGTAAGTACCCAAATGAGTTACTGTGTAATAATGAGCCTGTGTAATATCAGCATAACTGGTGTGATCTACAGAGGGTCAGAGGGTCAAGGAATACGAGGAAGACCTCTACTACTGAGAAGGAATACCCATATTATGCCCACTGAGTTTAAGATGGAGAATATTACCATTACCTTTGATTTGTTTTGTACTGGTAAGTAAAGCTTGAATTCTGCAGGAAGTTCATCTTCTGAGTAAAGGCGATCCGAAAAGTAAACTCGTCTGATCCTGCAGTTTGCATGGATCTATGGTAAAGAACAAGATATGTAATAGAAACCTAATTATGTCTTTTGATACTAAAAAATAAGGCTGACAAATAAACTGTATATATGTGAAGAGAAAAGATTATCATCCAAGGAGTACATAGAGCAAAAGATAGGGAATGACTTGCCCACATACTGAACTTTTAATTATCGCCTCAATGCATGCTACATGACATCACCAATAGGATTACCAGTAAGCAGTCAAAACGTTGGGATCTTATATCTAATGTGACTCCATTGTGTGAGTACTTTCAACACAGTTTAATGATTTTGTGTAGCAAAACTTTGGAAGCCTTTAAGGCAGAAACTGAGATCTGCCTTAAATTATTTGTAAAAAAAAAGAAAAATATGCAGAGAAACCTGCAATTATATTATAGAAATAATATTTATTCAAGATGCAAGAAAAAGTACAAGATAGGAAATGCAATCCTGCAGTCTGACTACATACATGCTTTTTATTTTTTACTATGTCATCAGGGCCCAGTTGCTCAAAGCATGGTTAGCGCTAACCCAGGTTAAATACCATGACAACCTATAGGTTTTAATACATCTTAACCAATGGTTGGCGCTAACCATGCTTCGAGCAACTCAGCCCAGGTATGTAAGTTATATAAGTAGTCAAAATGAACGGATTACAAATTATCAGATGACCATCGGAGCCAATCAGATTGTTCATGTACGTAGCTACGTCAGTAATCCAAATTATTGGATAACGAGCAGAGCCAAACAGATCATTGTGTAAATTATCATAATAAATACGAATGCCCAAGAGGTTGTGGTTGTGGAATTCTCGACTTTTTGTCGATTAAAGTGTTCATTATTAGCTACATTCTTTTTGGTTGTACTCAGTGCTTCCCGATGTCTTCTTTGATTCCCTTTGTCATCATCGGTTTTACATGTATTTTTGAATACTTATCGACTCAGTGAAATGTTCAGGCAACAACTTTGAGCGACGTCACTGGATTTGCTGGCCTCAAGGATAAAAGGGAAGTTGTGAATTTATTTACAATAACTTTTTCCCATTTTGCACCAGTAACCAGGTATAGGTCTCTTAGACTGTGTGACGTGTTTATTTCTTTTTCACTACTGCTGATCAGTCACATATTTAATCATTACTCCACAGTTCAAATATATGATTTTCATATATTCACTACTCATGAGTATATTACAAACCAACAAAACGACAGCTCCCAGATGGCTAAATGTTAGCTCAGTCGGTAGAGTGCTGCACCAGTATCACAGAGGTCGTAGGTTCGAGTCCCGTACAAGCCTGAATTTTTTTCAGGCTTTATTTTCACTACTGCTTAAGTAGTGTTCATAACTGCAATGATCAGTCACTCCAGGCAAGAATGTCCTCCTGGTTTTTGGTCGTTTTCGGTTTGCTCAAAAGTTACTGAATTCGGCACGTGGACTTTATTTCAGTTAAGAAACAATGCCCTGTGGTTGTTTTCCCTGTTTGACGCTTATTTTATTCTCGTGCTCTGTGCGTTAACAATTCGGTTTACTCCCTTGTGGAAAATTAGTTAACATTCCTGCCTGAATTAAGTGAAAAGGGAAACTGAAACTGTGATTGATAGGGACTTATTGTTTCATAGTGTGACGCAGACTATAAGTTTATATAATAATAATAATTATTATTATTATAATTATAATAACAGACAAAGTAGGTGGCGATTTTCGCCGGTTGCCAGCTTCTAATGAAACCCCTGCTAGAAATGTTCGAAACGTAATTATGTTGTTATTATGTAGGAAAAACTACGAATGGCGGTGAAACCTAGAGCCTAATAAATATTGTTTCTCTAGGATATAATCTCTCCATGGAGTGACTTCAAATTGCCAGATCCTGCAAATATCGTAAAAACTTGTGTATAAGCCGCACTTTTTTGCCGTAATTTTGGACTCAAAATCGTGGGTGCGGCTTATATCTGAGACCATTGCTTTTAGAGGGAGTAAACTGACTTCTATATGGGGTCACAAATACTGAAATAGCACCAAAAACCTTCAGTGAATACAGATTGCAAACACATCACTTTCGGTAGAAATGGTGGTTTCTAAAGGAGCCGTTTGTATCTTCAGGTTCAAAACCTGAATCTTGCTCGACAGTCATTCTAAACTGTAACTGGCATGGAATCTCCATACTTCCACTAAAGATTTTTACAAGGTCATCTTCGACTGATCACTTCAATCTCTCCACTACGTGAGAGAAAATACCATGCTGTTCAGGAGAACTCATGAGGCAAATGGCCGACCATTTTGTTGCCTTTCATTACTTGCATGGTGTGTTTATCTTTGGGGTTGTTAAACTCTCGTTTAGCGACAAGTTTTTCTCTAACCGGAGGCTTCCGTACATATTTATAAACACTATCCACGCACAGCTGATGCAAAAGCATGTTGTTTTCTGATCGTTGTCATCTATTCTGGTGTCCAGAATTCCTTCTGTAAATGTCTTTGTTGTTACTACGAAAACGTTTTGAATCATTCTCCGGCTCTTTATTTTCCTTCAAATTTCATCGTTTTCATTTCAACTGTGGGCTTTAACACTGAAGACAACCGTTATCAGTCCCAAGAATTAAGGAAATTGATTAAAGATAAGCTTGTAAATCGGTATTTTAAGAGTTGTTGAAAGTCTTAAGGTCACTGCAAATACATGGCAAGTTTATTGCGAATAATTTCGAAGAAACAAACAACTTTTTTGCCAGAGTGATTTTTTCAAGTTCTTATTTTTTTTCTCAAAATCATGCTTGAAATTTGGGGGTGTGGCTTATCTATGAGTGTGGCATATACACGAGTTCTTACGGTAATGTAAGGAAATTGTACCACTACGTCATCATCCCATACTCCTCCCTGGCTCCAAATGCAGAGTCTCATGTCATTGATATATAAACAATCCAATGTCTACTACTTATTACTTACTAACTTACTTAATACATTATAAATAAATAACTGAATGATCATGCATCGCAGTTTATGAACACTACTTAAGCAGTATAGTGAAAATAAAGCCAGTACAGGATTCGAACCCACGACCTCTGCAAAAACTGTTGCAGTGCTCTACCATCTGAGCTACCTGTAATAAGCCAACTGGGAGCTGGCGGTTTTGTTGGTTCATAATATACATGTACCCATAACTGCGATGATCATTCATATATTCATTCTTTAACCCATTGGCACCCGTGCCGGCCAAAACCGGCCGTAAAAAACTCCCATGCTTCAAAACATTGCAACTTTCTCAATCGCACCAATATTGCCTTAACTGTTAGTTGTGAGCACGAAATGGAATGCCCTTTAAATTTGGATATCCAATAAATGCAAGAAACGTAGCGATTTTTACCAAATATGGCCTTTTGAGTTTGGACAAGAACGAAACTGGCCGTTTTTAACGTCAAAGAGAAACAACAAAAATGCCCCTTTTTGCCTTCATGTTTTTTAGGGAAATCATCGTCCAAAAACCAAAATTCAACCATCATAACGAAATTCAGTCCTTTTTCTAGCTTAGAAATGACTTTTTTTGTTCATATTCTTCTCCCGAGCATAGATACAGCCTTTTGTTCCAGTGCATTCGGGCCTTCCCGACATTTTCAACATCTTGAGCGCATTGCATGCTGGGAACTAACGAGAATTTTTGACAGCGCCCGTTCCTTCCCCCAATTCTTTCACACAGCCACTCCGACCTACCGCCAAAATTTCCTGCTCGTAGTCATCTTCAGTACACAGAAATTCCAAAATATGTGGCGGTAGGTCGAGAAATTCATCAATAGTCGAGTCCCAAAGGTACTAAGTGTTCGACCGGCCAAATTCCCAGTTCGTCGAGTAACAAGCCAAATTCAACAACAAAGTACATGTACATCACCTTGCTCGATTCTTTGAGAAAGTGGACTCTTAGCTACCGTCACGCTTAATGATGCTCATCAGGCAGCCGCTAAAGATGAAAAATGGCTGTAAATTTAGCAGAAATCGCAAGCAAACCGAACTTGGGCCATCGTTGTCACTTCACGGATAAAAAATAGCTACGTCAAAATGACGTTTTCAGAAACCTTGAGCCTCCAGTGCCTTAGGACAGCACCACTTTTCCCTGGTAGTTCAAATAAAGAGTCACGAATTGCTATTCATCGTTTATATGTGGAAAATCACTCCGAAAATGTAAAAACCTGCGGTAGTCAATGGGTTAATCTGCAGTTCAAATATTTGATTTTCATATAATAAATTATCCATTCTCACATGTAATAAGTTACATGATAACTTCTGACTACAATTTATTTCCAGCTCGATGATTGTTGTCAAACAAACACTTTGACTTAACAGTTATCTTTCCAGTCAAAAGCCTTTGCACACCACTCAAATCTCTGAAAGATTCTTCCAAAACATTTTTGCTACATTTGGTGAAAGCTGTGCCTGGGTATATGAGAAAAATAATGAGGAAACATTGTTTACTTACCAGAAGATCCAACCACTTGCCTGGTCGGCATATATTTTCTTGTAAAAATTTGGCAAGTTTGAGGTCTCATATTTCCATCAGTTTGCAATGGATTCTTATGAAACCTCACAGTTACTAAATACGGCATGATAAATTGATCTATGGAGGTTGTTTTTTGTTTATACGAAAAATACAAAAAATTGTTCTATTAAGTGACATTGTAGAAGAGGCTGCAGTGTCAAACGTTTTGCCTATGTTTGGTCAGCAGTTTCTCCAAGGTCATTTCGATCAATCGTGGACAGTTCATAGACGCCATATTGATTGTGGAAGTGGCTATTTTTCAATGCTCATATCTAGCAAAATCCTAACAATTGTAGAAAACAAATAGCTTTCTAAAAAATAGTATTTTGATCGTAAAAAGCAATGTTAAGAACTTGAGCTGTTTCGGTACACTGTCTGTCTCACTTCAGGCTTTGGGAAGTTGGCCTTTCTTACTTACTTACAGTGAGACCATTGTAGAAAACAAATAGGTTTCTAAAGAACTCGAACTGTTTCGGTATGCTTTCTGTCTCACCTCAGGCTTTGGGAAGTTGGCCTTTCTTACTTACTTACAGTGAGACAATAACAGAGTAGATTATTGGCTACAACCCAGTAACCACAAAAAGGGTAGTCATTGTACTTGTTTCTTTACAACACAACAACAAAGGCAAAATTTTGGCTGACAAAGCTCAATGCCAAGGCAAATATGCCAAATTTCTAATGTGTGCACACTAAATGATGCCATAAATTATGCACAGTATGGATCCTCCATGCAATTGTGAGAAATCACCTACTGCCCCTTTCCTCTAGTCCCTGTGGTGAGTAAGTCTGATTGTACTCGTTGATGTACACTTAAATCCGCAAAAGGGTTTTTTCTGTATACACTGAAAAACTGTTGATTCTTAAACATACCTGAACTCGAAGTGTTTCAATATAGTTTGTGCCATATGCTCTTCTTGTAAAATCTGAAAGGTTAAACTATGAAACAAAATTTACCATGTTAATACCAATTTAATGTAAAACACAAGCTTTACTTAAATCAGTTCATCACTGGTAAATAAAATTTCTGTTTCCTTGTTCCCTATTATTTAATTTCCCCTAGATTTAATCGCCAGACCAAAGGTGACATAATTTTTAAAGTATGTTGCCCTATTTCCTGGACACTGGTAATTAAGGACACTTCGACTTTATGATTCTGTATGTCATTGTAAAAATGAAACAAATCCGAACGACATGTTTCAAAAGACTTATCGACTAGTCTGCTTTTGTTTGTTCTTTTTGTGCCTGAAAATACACAACTACTTTCAAAACTAGAAAATACACAACTACTTCCGAATGTATGATCAGAGAAACACGAATCAAACACACTTCACTAATCCATCATTATTACTAGTTCAATATTAGTACTATCATAATATTGTTCAGTAATAATAGTATTATAAAGGGAAGTCTATCCTTCTTACATTGGACGCATTGTGCTTGTGTTTGAGTCTATTTTGTTTGCAGTGTATATCCATAGACGTCTGGCAACATATATCCCTTTAATATTATAAAATTGCTTTGCAACTCAACCATTGATAGCAATAATAACACTTGTTAAAAAATGATAAAAGAAGAAAAAAGAAACGCCAAAAAAAAATGTGACAGGTGTCACTAGCAGGAGTCGAACCCGGGTTTTCTGCATCAGAGGCAATGACAATGACCACTACACCACAGACATTCAGCATAGCTAATGAGGTAAAAATAGTGTATTTATTCCAAAATGACAAAGCACAATTGTTTTTGCTTCGATGAATATTTCTGCTCAGTGTTTGAGAAAGAAAACACTTATCGAACAGTGTAGGATTCAAGATTTGGTGACACCTCAGAGATTCTTTCGAAATTACTCATCAAAGCATCTCTTACAGAAAAAAAAGACCCGAAGCTGATAGTCGTAGAAACAATACAACTTTCTTTAATTTTCCAGACATGTTTCGACGATGCATCCGTCATCATCAGTGTACAGTTTTGAAATCGCCGTTGAATTTATAACACACATGAAATTACAAGGTTCGTTACATTGCGTTTACAATATTGCGTGCTAAATAGTTTAAACAATAGACATAGAGCAACTTACAGGGAGAGTGTCAGGTTTGTGTTTCACCTGTTGATTGAGATTGGGTTTCTGCCATTTGATATGCATGGATTCCTTTAGCCTCACTTGATATTTAGTAGCTGCATAGTTCAGAATCTGGAAACAATCCGTTGAACAGGAAGCTCGACAAGACTCTGAACTCAGCAGATGTTTGTGAACGTGCGAAGATCCATCCGATAGTAAGTTTCTTTAGAAATCGTTGTAGTTTCCCTTCACGGATAAGGGTAGGGTCAGATATCACAGATCTGAATTTAGTGGGGTCGTTAATAATCTTAAATAGACCACGATCATATTCTACTCTATCTAAAATTACCACGCCATTACCCTTGTCCGGCCTTAAAATGACAATGTTCTTGTTCTTTCTCAATTCTCTAAGAATGCTGTGCTTCTTTAAATCCGCGGCCGTGGGTTGATATGATGACACATAAGTGTGTGCCAAATGTGACATTTCTGTTACAAGTCTACCAGTGTCCTTGTTATCTTTGAGGTTTTTTATCATTCTCTGGCTAATCAATTCAAAGCATATGAAGATGTCCGTTTTGTTGAAAGCATCTTTAAACCTTCCGTGACGTGTTGCAGCGAAGGTCACTGAACTGCACAAAAGGTCACTCAAGTCACATGCGTGACATGTGAAGATGGCCAACCTTCTGTTAAATCCTAGTACCGTGGTGCAGAGCTGAGCTGAATCCTTACCACGGCGCCTTTGGCCCAAGTAATAAATCTTTGATCTTTAATCAACGTAATTGGTTAGCTCAACCGCCGACCGGTTAGCTCAGTGGTAGAGCACCGGACTACCGTGCAGGAGGTCGCAGGTTCCAACTCCGCCCGGACCAACACTCAGGGAGAGGAATAAGTGCTGCCTTTGTAATTACATATGCAAATGGTTAGAGTTTCTAGTCTTCTCAGATAAGGATGATAAACCGTAGGCCCCGTCTCACAACTCTTCATAACTGATTCTGCGTGGGATTAAACCTTTTATCGATAAACAGTCATATTAGAAATTCTGTAAACTAGCTGGGCCTACCTTGTATCTTCACAGTGATAATTAAGTTCCTTGTCAATGCATCCACCCTCACATAAAGTCATTTTGGTTTAAAGATCTTTTACAATTTGAAAAACGTTCATTTTGAGACCTGCGGTCAACCACTCCAGTCTACTGATGCAAAGGAGGAGTACAACAATGATTGAGCTTAGATTGTTTAACTTTTGCCTTCTCCAAATTCCTCGTGAACAGACTTTAGAGTAGGCTTGCGTATCCGTGAAAAGCTGATCGATCGATATGTTGGAAATAACACTACAAAAGGTCGGTTTTTCTAGCATAGAAGTTAAAATATTTTGAAAAATAACACACTTGACGACTTGCCCAAAGTTTTACAGTACCGGTTAAAAGTAAGTTGACAGTCTCTTTCGAGTCTCAATTCTCGACTCGATCCTCGATACTTGATTCCTGCAAGTTTCGAGCATCAGGGATCGAGGCTTAGCCATCGAGAATCAAGTCGAGGATTGCGTCTCGCAAGATCAGAGATAATGAGCTTGTCGCTTGACTGATCACTCAATAGACCTCTCGAGCAAATTGAGGATAACATCTTGAAAAGCAAATTCAGCTACTCCAAGGAACGCAAACGATGCAAGAGTAGTTGTTCAGTAAGCGATATGTTTTTAAAATGTGATTCAACCTCTTTGACAGATGGGCAGATTCGAAGAAATCAACACTTGAGAAAGAACAGAATGGCCAAGGACTGACCACACCACTGCAGTATCTCCCAATAAGTAACAGATGTTCGATGAATAAAACTTGGCCGACCACTGTAATGTTTTTGTCACAGACACGCATAATTTTAAGATGAAATTTGATACGCGTAGGTGTCAATACATGTGTTCACTAATGGTGCTCGTTTGTAACTTTATTTGGTTGAAACAGGATTTTCTTCGACCATTCTTAGGAATAAATTTTACAATGTAACTCCTCCAAACTAGAAACAAAAATGTGTGTAATTCGTTATGATATGCAAATTTTCTGTTCTCACGCGCGGTGTCTGTCCATTTTTAATTCAATGTTTACTTTGCGCTATTTTTGGCCGAAGAGTGAAGATCATCTCGGCGACATTTCTATCCAAATTATACATGTATTTCACTTCGGATGTTTCCTTGGAGTTTTACTAGTGTTCCATCAAACGTTTATCAATTTATTTATTTCAAAGGCGAGGAGCGATTTTCGAAG
Source organism: Pachyseris speciosa (assembly GCA_016490735.1). Taxonomy (NCBI): domain Eukaryota; kingdom Metazoa; phylum Cnidaria; class Anthozoa; order Scleractinia; family Pachyseridae; genus Pachyseris; species Pachyseris speciosa. The sequence continues at coordinate 357,413 of JAEMWC010000333.1, read as the reverse complement.
TTGGCCTTGTACATATGATAAGCTACCATGTGTTCATGGTTTCCGTCCTCGTGGTTGATGAGCGGTTTTGTCTAAACTTGTTCGATCAATCGCGCCAGCCTTGAATTCCTTACGCTTGCCAAGCGGCTACTGGCTAGTGACTACACTATTCGCCTTCTTGTACACTGTGCATTTTCGTCGAGAAATAGGCCGCTTTCTCGAAATTTTGATCGCTTTTGATGACAGTGTCCGCGAAGAACCGCAGCGATCATGATTCGTTGCGCTTATGAACGAGCAGCCATATGAACATAAATTTAGTATCGAAAGTTTTATGCAGAAAGGTACAACGCTGTAACCTCGAAAGAAACTGAATGTCTTTTGACCTTGTTTTTTTTATGCAGTATGCGATATTTCCTCGAGAAGTACACCCCGTCCTCAAAACCTAAATGACTTTTAATTGACAGTATTTGTCACCGCGCTGTCCTTTAGCTTGAATTTGTTGCGTTGTTCGAACGGAAACTGTTGTAGTGTCTACTTAAGTAGTAAATTAAAAAATTATAAAAACATCAAGTCATTTACTTTAACACCACAAACAAAGCCGTTTCCTCTGCAGTCTGCATGTTGCCGCGAAGGAAAAATTGTTGATGTTGGGTTTGACTATGAGCATTTAACATTGGTACCAAAAGCTAGGTAAGACTCTAGTTCCGAGGGAAAAGTATTAATTAATTTCAGCTCTTTTGGCCTCGGAAAACAATTCTTTAAAAACTAAATATTTTAAATCTTTAGGCGGTGTTAGCTAACAACTTGTTGAGCGACCAACGAATGCCGGGATAACTGATGCTCGATTTGTCAAGCAATAAAAAAATAACAGTTAATTTCATCGATTTACAAACGTAAAATATCTTTTAAGGAAAGTATGAGGCCATCATTATTGCTGTTCTCCAAAAAAGTTCTCCCTGGAACGATGGCACAATGCGTGTTTCTCCCAGAAAATAAAATGACAACAGTATGAATAGACCGATCAATCGCTTGTTACATATTTCTTTATTTTGCAGTCAATGCGTCCGCAGGTTTTCCAGGTACTTTTTAATCAGATGTTTGATTGTTCGAGCAGCCATGTCTGTTTTTCAACAGTTTTATCCAGTGGATAAAAAGCTATACGACCTACCTATATGTGGATAGCTTTATCCGCTGGATAGCGGCTGGATAACGCTATCCAAGCTTTGAACAACCGGAATGCCGCAAGTGGATAAATTTTATCCGCCAGACAGCGATTTATCCGCTGGATAAAGCCCTGGTCAAACGGCGCATGATAGTCGATGATAGTTGATGATAGTCGATGATAGTTGAAGCGCACGCTTCCGTTTGACCACCAACTATCATGCACTATCATCGACTATCATCAACTATCATTCATTTTGAGCTTGTTCAAATTCTTCATGATAGTCGATGATAGTTTTTCTCGTTTGACCACGCGTATGATAGTTCATGATAGTTTTTGGTCAGCTGTTTTCCCCGAAAATCGGCGGGCTCGTTTAAAATGGCTGCCAAAAGTTCCTCACGAGGCTCAGCTGCAGCTTCAGAAATACGTGTTTATATCCAAGATGATAATCATGACAACGAAAATATTGAAGACCAAGATAACATAGAGAAGATATCTTCTGAAGAAAGTGTCAACTCGCAAGAATTAGAAGAGACAGCGCAAAAAAAGCCATTTTAGTGCTCACATTTTACGCGGAAAGAGCCTGGAACTAGCTGCTCGCGTGACCTTTGCTCGCGCAACTGCCGGTGAACTATCATCAACTATCATCGACTATCATGCGCCGTTTGACCATGTGAATGATAGTTGGTGATAGTTGATGATAGTTTGGAGAGAATCAACTATCATCGACTATCATGCGCCGTTTGACCAGGGCTTAAGAGTTATCCACTCTTTGAACAACCGGGGACTGGTGCATGGTGACCCAATTGCTTGTTCTTGAAGCCAGGTTAGCAACTAACAAAATAGAGTAAAAAATGAAACATAAATTCACCTGGATTTGATTCCAACCATCGTCCAGTCTCATGGGCATTGTGCAAATGAATGGTTTAACTCGTGTTGTGGACTGGTAGTTTGACGCGCGAAATCGTCTCTTTACATTCTTGTCGTCTAGGACCTTAGTGTCAACAAATGAATAGCATTGGAGACTAAGTAATAGCAACTGAAGGACACTTCAGAGAAAGTCACGCTACTGAACATTGAACGGTAATATCTCACAATTACTAACCTACAAGCTGAAAGATTATTACCTGAACTTCAAAAGTGAAGTATTTTTTCAAATTTTTAATGATCATCACAAGGAAAGGAAGTTTGATTCCAAGCGTCTTCTTCGGATCAGCCGGACATGTGATATATGTTGTGCTAGAAATTACGAAAACAAAACTGGAATAAGAGATGTATTCAGATTCTTATGCAGGATAATAAGAATGACAAAAACCATTGATTAAAACTTCATTTTCTCTCGCTTCTGCACATCTCCGCAAACAGGCATGTCTGCATGCAACAAGCATCACGCTATCTTCTGTTTTTACCTGACATTTGTTCCGACAACCTCTAAAACAAGAGATTGGATGTCGTTATCGGTTATCCTCTTGATATGTCCATTTCTTACCTAAAAGAGACAAAATGATATGAAAATGTAAAAACAGATTGGGCTTACAACAAACAACCCGAGTAAGACAGTACATGGACGTAAACTTACTTTTTTATCCCAGATTTGCAATGGTTTGCTACCAATACTGTACAATATCGAAAGAAAGCCCGATTGAAAAGTGTTCTTAAACATATTATGCTGTTTCAAAGCTTCCTTTTTAAAAGATCTTTATACAAACTTGAAACACCCTCTTCCTTCAAAACGACTGTGTGTTGCACGTTGCCTCGATCAAGTGAACAGTGCTGTCGCTAGGCGAGAGAAGTGTTTGTCCATGCGCGGCAGAACAGTTACTATGGAAACTTGCGAAAACTTTGTCAACAACCTCGCTTTCAAACAAAGTTAGCCCCAGTGTTCCCCAGAGCTGATCTTCAGCGAGAGCACACACAGAAGAACTTTTTTACACCCAAAACACTGCCTTTCTTGGATAATTCAGTGAAAAACGGTCATACGCTTACAAGGACTACCAAGACAAAACACCGGATCCTGTAGTAAAGGATCTGATCTGCAACAAATTGTAGAACAAATAAACTAAGAAAGCAAGGCTGAATTTACGGTCAGATAAATCTATTTTCCAATATCATGAAAGCCACGGCCTTTCTTCTTCAGGGTTTGCTTGGATGACCTTTTTTTTTATGGGGGGGGGGCGGGGGGTGGTGTTTGTTTGCTTTAGTTTGCTTTTCGTTCGTCTCGCGTTCATCTTTTCTCGTCCGTCTTTTCTCCGCCAGTTGGGATTCTAACTGGAGTCATTCATTCATTCATTCATTCATTCATTCATTCATTCATTCATTCATTCATTCATTTTTTGTGACGCTATGAATTTACCACAGGGGTAGTGACAGATAAATTGGGTGGGAGTTTCTGAAACTCTGACCCTTTTTCAGACCGATTTCGATTTTCAGACCAAAAAATTCGATACCCTATAAGACCTGTGCGTGACAAGCTGTTACGGCACGTATACACGGTTGGTGTAAACATAATTTAAGAACGGCTTTTGTTGATGGTCTTATCACCTAATGATGAAGAAATAGCTTCTTTTAAAAGACATACCCAATTCAAGACTAGAGTGTACAAACCATATATACGGCCATAACCCTATTTCAGACGAAAAAAAAAACGATTGTGGGAACAATTGTAGGAACAATTGAATGAACATAAAGTCACGCATAGCCATTCTTACTTTGCTTTACTTTGCTTTATTTATTTCACAGCAAGGAACAGGGGGCACCCAACGAGCCAAAGCAGTCAAAAGCTGTAGAAAGGCATTTTTAAGTACCTTATGGTGTTTGAAGTCTGTTTAAAGTGATGTTTTGGTTAGCTAGAAAACTTTGATCTGTTCGGATTCCCTAGCTGAAATGTTAATTACCCGAAATTTTAGGAAACAAAATCTTTTTTTGAGAAAATACTACATCAAATGAACTTTCTAGGGAACCTTTTTTCTTTCCGAAAATGCTAGCTGACGTTTTTTACTGCCAAAAACAGCAATAACGACTTCTCCGAAAACCTCAGGGGTTATGATTTCCACATTACGAATCTTTTAGGCCACGTTTTACTTACGAAAAAATCCGAGTATACTCTTAAATCGACGCCTAAAGTCTTAGGTGAACTATCCTCCACCGAACAGATATCTACCGAAACTTGTCGTTGGGTGCCCCTGCCAGATGGCTTGTTAGCTCAGTCGGTAGAGCGCCGCACCGGTATCGCAGAGGTCGTGGGTTAATCCGAATCCCGTACAAGCCTGAATTTTTTCAGGCTTTATTTTCGTTACTGCTTAAGTAGTGTTCATAACTTCGATGATCAGTCATATTTTAAGAAATGTTAGTCCCGAGGGGGGAATACGGGACGAGGTGGAAACTTTGATCCGAAACGCAAATTTTGAGTCAAACCTCCCCACCCTTGGGGTAAAGTTTCGAGTTCAAAGTTCCCTACTGTAGGGATTGAGATCCAAGAGGCTGAACTGTTAAATCCTTAAACAATGCAAACACTCCAGGTTTAAAAATCTCAGTTTAATTTTTTCTTTTAACAACGGAATGAAAGAACACCGAAAGAAACCGATGGTTTATAGTGACAACAGATTGGGCAAATTTTCTTTAGCTTTCTTTCCTCCATCTTGTTCTGCCTCACGTGGACTTTTGGGTATTTTCATGATAGCAAGTCACTCAAATCCAGGCTCTGCTCTGTCGGTTTACAAGAAAGCAGCATCGCAGCTTGTATTTCACCATGGCAAAGTCCAAGATTAGGAAACGGTCTTTGATGAATATTATCTCAGTTTTCAAGTTTGATCAAACTTCCCCACCCTAGGGTCAACATTCTCTTCAAAGTTTGTCAAAATTCTCCACCCAGGGCAGGAAATGTCGATCAAAGTCCCCACCTCATCCCGTATCCCCCCCCCCCCTCGGAACTAACATTGATAGGTGCATAACATCCACCTGCGGGAGGTCATAACATCTATACCTAAAGGAGGTATGTTTATAGCACCAACAATGTACAAGAAATGTGCACAAGTTTAGGGACTTACCTTCAAGCCTTTGAATTTTTTAATGTAACAAATGCATTGTGACTGTATGTTCATATGCCAGTTGATAGCTGGACTTTCTGTAACTGTGACATCACTAGATAAGCTTAAATGCATAAGCTTATATAATTTTATCAAAGGAAAAAAATAATGTGTAGATTTAGCCAAGCCTAAAAGCGGAGCTCCACGATTATATTTGTTTTTTGTACTGGTATTGAACAACTACGCATGGCTTTCCTTGCGCCAATATTTGATGTTTAGAGCAGTCAACAGGGATTGACCGCGGTGCAAAAACCTCTAAACATTGAAACATTACAAGAAAACAATATACGACCCGTATGTTTGTACGAATACAAATTTAAAAAAAACAAAAAACGATCAAACATTTCATCCAACGTCCTGTTCGACAAGCATGTTTGACCGTTTAGCCACATCTCTAAACATTGCTTTTAAATGGCTTTCCATGTTTGATCCAGATCACTGAAATATTTTCATCCAACATTTCCCGTTACGAACAAATGTTTGATCATTTAGCCACACCAACCAACAAAGAATGCAACCAAATGAACCAAATAACGTCGAAATTTCAGCGATAATACGCAAAAAATCGTTCTGTGTACTCACTCTGTCTAGTGTTTGATCAAACAATGCTTGTGCGTTTAGCCACCAAACGTTATGTTTGACAAACACGATGTTGGATAAAAATGTTTGATCGTTTAGCCGGGGCTTTAATCCTTTTTTTACGAGGACTCATTAAATACCATACACCTTATTCCAAAATGGCGGCCAATTTATTATTCTTTTGTTTGCATGTTAATTAGCCCTCTTTGCCTCGTCAACATGCGCGAAATACAAAAGAATTTTCACGTGAAAATGAGGCAAAGAGGGCTAATTAACATGAAAACAAAAGAATAATAAATTGGCCGCCATTTTGGAATAAGGTGTATAAGGGAAAAAATGTCTTAACGCTGTTGAGGAACAGACGTCGAAAAACAGTCAGCCAAGCGGAGTAAAAACACTCATTCGCGATCGCTTGGAAGCAAAACAGCAAAACAAACAAACAATTCAACTACTTCTTCGCGTCCAAAACAAGTAGAGATGATGGTTATTTATGTCCAGTCGAAAGAAAAATACAAGTTTCATTCCTGATCCAAGAAAAGTAAACGATTAAACCAAATGTTAAGCTTCAATTTATTTAATTTACCTGTGATGTAGAGGTTTTTGAAATTACGTATCCACTTTAGTAAAAACACGAATCTCCGTCCAAAAATAGCAAGCGGTTTGTCCAAAGGAAGAACTTCTTCCTCTAAGTTTGAGCTACTCCTTCCTCCCATTAATGAAAGGTGAACTGTTAAGTAACCTTTCTTGGTGAGCTGCAAGATGTCGCGGTAAAGCGAAAGCCCTTGAAGCGTTGAATCATTTTCAATTGGTCATTTTGTTTTTCAACCACACAATCCGAGCGCCATGCAAGTGGATCCAGGTTTTAAGCTTTTCCTAAGAAATATATCTTGCTCTTCCGTTTTAGCACTTGGAAATTCACCTTCCGGAGTATCTTTAAACTAGTTCCCGATTTTTATGCCTTTTACACGAAGAAATTCGAAAGAAGATGAAGTTGTTTTGCTCAAAATGAAGAAACCAACTGAATGTGAAATTTCGAGTCGCAGAAAGCGCGCGAAAAATTAAGCCTCGTTTTGGTTTGGGTATCCCACACCTGGCTCGAGCCTGCGATCCAATCAAACGCCAGTACCTGGTCAGCGGTCAACTTCAAAAAAACAGCCGACCTCGATGAACTTCCACACAACACACCTCCTCGCTTCGCTCGTCGGGCTGTGTTGTGTTCCGGTTGTATTGAATCGACCCACCTACTACTACTCCACACCCGAGGAGCAGAGCGACGAGGGCAACACAAGAGCAGCGGGGGTGTGGGGTCGGCCAATTGAAGGAAGGGGTGTGTGGTGCAAGAGCGATGGAAGACAATCGTCCTGTTCCCGCGAACACCACCAAAAAAGGCGCAACAGAGAAAACAAAGGGCGCGGGAGGAAGCAGGGAGGGGGTGGCAGGCCAATTGAAGGAAGAGGTGGAGAGGGCAAGAGTTATGGCATCTCCCGTTTGCTTATGGGGAGAAAAAGAAGCTGCGAGCCGAAAAAAGAATTTAGAAATCGCGAGTGAAGAAATTAAAAAACATTTTTGGTGGGAAGTTACAGATGGAAACACTTGCGAGCCTAATGTTTTATTTAAGTATTTTAACCTCAAAGAAATTGAGAAAGCTGTTCTTCAAACTGTAAATGACAAATGTATAATATATATAACGGGCGCAGAAAGGAAACAAATTTTGAAAAGAATGGGTGATTTCGTGGGAGAACTAAATTTAATTCATGATAGAATTGATGAAGAAATTGAAGAACTTTTTGATGTCTTTGTTATTTCTATATCTTCCAGTTCAGATTCGGAGTAAGATGTACACCACTAGCGAAAAAGTGCAAATAATTATTTTTGGCGACGAAAGTTGCGGCCTTAAAAACAGGGAGGGTTGGCCCGCCAATTGAAGGAAGCGGTGAGGGGGGTAAGAGCGATGGCAGAGTCGCGTCCGAAAATATTAGGAAAGAATTTTTCCTGGCACCAACCAAAATTGTCACTCAAAGATGAAATTTTGCTTGATTTTGTTAATCATGTTTTTGAGACTAATTGTAAATACGAAAACCCTTTTCGGTTTATAAAAATGGAGGAATTATTTAGGACCATGTTTGAGCATGTGTCTGTTCTTTCAATAAATAATAAAACAAAGGATAAAGTTTTGGAAGACATAAGATATGTTGTTGATAGGATTTGTGGGGAGAATGAAGATATTGAAGAACGCTTCAGTAAAACTCTTTCTCCTGCGTGGTTTGAATTTCCTGGTTCCGAAAGTGAAAATGGGAGGTTACCATCGGTAAAAAACATGATGAGTACAGCTGCTTGCAGTTTGGCGGCAGAAGGAATTAATAAATTGTTGGCTTGTGAAAAGACAGTTAATGATAAGGTTGAGGAGTCGGAGTCGGAATCGGAATCAGAGTCGGAATCAGAGTCGGAGTCAGAGTCGGAGTCGGAGGGAAAGAGTAAAGCAAAATTGATTCCCGTGCAACCGCGCGAGGACCCTCAAACAAAAAAATATCATGAATTACGACAAACAATAATACCAGAATTAAAGCCACTTTCTCGAGACGTCCCGTTAAATTATGAAACCCTTGAAGCGGCTAAAGTTGCGATGAATATGTTAGACAACATTATCGATTCATCTGAAAGTTGTGGAGTTGAAGTCATAAAAGAGAAAGCGGGGAAAGTAAGAATATTAGTTGATGAATTTCTCCATCCCCACGGAACATAGTTTGAAGAAATGTGCATCAAGTGATACCCATGTCAACAGACGTTAACCTTGCCAACATCTCTCCCAACTTAAGGGAGAACCTTTTAAAAGCAATCAAACAAAAACTAGGCTCCAAACTTTTTGACGTTAAAAACTATAAAAACTTTGAGTTTATCCACATGTTGATTGGCAACGTTGTCAATCCATGCCGTTGGATAAAACAAACAAAAAATAAACAACTCGAAAAAGAATTTTTTTTCACTTGTTATGCAGGCAAAAGTAAAAACATGGTGGTTGGAAAAATGCAAAATAAGGGAAGTTGAAATAATTGTGGCAAGTTAATTCAAGAAATGCGCTCCTCATATATAGGCATGCTTGCCGTATTACGCCTCTGTTTTGGTAAAATGTAGGCAGTAAATGACCAAATACAACAAGTCGCAGATGAGGCCGACCAATTAACAAAAAATATTGGTAACGACCTTCTGCGCTACACCGTCAGGATGGAATTGATTGAAGAGATTGACAGTTGGTTGACAAAAATGAAAAATAAAAACCGCAAGTGTCCCAACAAACAGCTTCGCTACGTTCGGGATCTTTTAGAACAGGACATGTCACCCTGGCGATACATAAAAGAATCAAATGATTATAATTTTATTGACGAATGCGCCTATTTATGTTTAATGGTAAGATACCAATTACCAGAAAAAGAAACAAATTTATGGACAAATGGTTGACAGAACTGAGGGAGAAAATTCTTCATGAATTTACTAAAAAGCAAATTCAATTTAGAAAAGATGAAGGGTGGGATGAGGTGTATGCGGAAATGTTAGGAAAACAGTTTTTGGAACTTATATTTTTTAATGACGATGAAGAACCTCATGAAGAAAGCAAAAGACTTTTGGATTTATTATTCCCAATAAAAAACAATTTTACAATTGACTTTACATACGGCGGAACTATATTTAATCTTACAGCTTCAGGTTTTTTTTTTATTTAAAACAAGTATTGGCTTATTATTTGGAGCGCTGTCGTCAATATTTATTGTTTCATGGGTGGCTTCCCCTCATTTGAACAAAGCCGCCTCCGTTGTATGTATGGATTTGCAGACAATGGTCGCCCTGCTCCCACCAGAGTTGATGGAAATTATCCTCCATGAAACAATTAAAGCCCAAAGCCGGGACAAAAAAAGGGCGTGGGCCGAAGTGCACAATGATCTTCGTTGTTTGTTTTAACAACGCCCCCTTTTGTGAAATTGAAGGTTGCTACACCATGATAACAGAATGCGGGAAATGTAAATGGTGTCGTCGCAACGGTTGTTGTCTTGCCTGCATGCTGAAAACCAGGGACCACAACTTGTTGGAACTTGATGACGCCGTCGAGGATTTGAAGAAAGATGGCGGACAAATATATACCCATGGTTGCCACATTACTGCTCGCGATGTGTTGGTGGGTGGTGCCCCTTGCAAGTAAAATACAAGGATGGCCCAGAACACTGGAGGAGGAGGTCCAAGACGATTTCAAGCGCGTCGTAGACGAACTGGCGCAGCCAATTTCAGGCGGAACAATTGGCGCACCTTGTCGGTTGTACTAGACCCCCAGAAAAAGCTTTTGTTTCGTGTTGATCGCTTTGCGGGCCAACGCGTGTTCCCACTGTCTCTGTTTCCACGGAATAGCGTCAAGCGCTTTGACCATTTTTCGGTCAGCAACATGCTTGCATTTGTTTTGCATTCTCGCCATACTTCTGTGCACAGAAACCACAACTGTTGTAATCCAAATCATGCTGCATTGCAACCGCATCGGTGGTGCCACTTGGTGGTTGAAATACTTCCAAAATTTCACCCGTTTCGGGTTCAAAACTTAACTGATGATGCAAGGGGTTATAAGGACCGGTATAGTTGTGCCCAGGAAGAGTCCACCCCTTTTTTGGCGCAGGCAGTTTGCCAATCAAGCTGTGGATATCCACCCCACCCCCTCCTTCTTTCTTGAAAACATCGGCGAACCCGCGGTGTTGGGGGAGGGCTTTCCCAAAAGCTGACAAGAACTTTTTGTCAGTCGCAAACTTTGGAACCAACACACCCTGGGAAATAAAACGAGGATCAAACAAACTTCCAATACCAGCCCCATAACCTTTCCACTTGATCCACGGGCCGTAGCTGCGCGTTCCACCCCGTCTTTTGTAATCCGCGTATTGTCGTTTGTATTCGGCAACCATCGCGCGCCCCTCTTTTGCCGAAACTTCAGGCCCTTTGAAAAGCTTGGGGTTGGAAATAACATTCCAAAGTTTATTGAAATCGGCGAAGGAGAAAGGAACAGGAACCCCACGCCCCACCTTGTCCAGATCAGGCCTGTCGGTTTTGTATCGAATGTTGGGGAGCACCTTTGTGGAAAGTTGGTCCAAAGCTTCACGCCCAACCTTTTGAAACAGAGGACTGGCTTTCCGTATCCCGTAGTTAATGGCCTTTTGTTGCAATTGTGGGTTTCTCATCGCTTCCGACGCGTAGTACCTTCCCATTTCCACTCCTTTCTTTGCAAGATACGGAACCCCGTGGTGAAGAAACAAATCCATAGCCGTTCCAGCAATGTCTGTGCCAATTCCTTGCCCAGATATTTTTTCGACTTCATCTTTTTTTTTCGAGGTATTTTTGGCGCATTCCACCCATTGGTAAAAACTGCCTTTTTGTTATCCCACAAACCGCACACTTAGCCTTTCCCATTTTTCGTCCGTTTTTGGTTGTGACAACCGTTTCAGATCCCGGCACATTCGGGGTTCTGCGCTTGTCCTTCACACAATACCAATCAGCCATTGGCTATATCAAGAAAGTATTTTCTCACAACTCTTTCGTTGTGATGTACATCTGGCAAAAACCTCTTCAGAATGTTTTCATAACTCACACCTTTGTTGCGTTCATTCAAGAACATCAAACAATAGTATCCACATCTCAAACTTCCAATCCACTGAATTTGGTTGTCATTCCGAAGAAAGGTTTTGTGGCCCAACTTTTGCATTTCTTGCTCCCATTCGTCTGGCGGCGGCAAACCGAAGGAGTCAAAATATTCCATGTCCTTTCCCTTCCAACAGCAAACCCAATGTGTGCCCAAATTTCCGAAATCATCCAGGTTGATGATGCAGGGTGAATGGTGCAGGGGTTTGGCCTCGTTGCGCGAGAAGATGCCTTTGAGTGGGATGCCAAAATAATCGCACCAATTTTGAAGGTCAACGTTGAACTTCATTTTTTTCCCCGGCCGACCACCGGGCGCTCCCAGTCTTCCCACCGCCCCCAATCAGGTGGAGGGCGCATTTGCATTCCTTTGCCTTGGGGAGGAGGAGGCGGCGGCAGACGAGGGGGAGCCGAGCGGCGCGTCCGCACTTGCATCCCACTTCCCAACACCTTTCTGACAAGGCTAATGGCCAAAGGAACTCCAATGGCAGCAAGCATGCCGAGAAACCCACCATATTGAGCGGTGCCACCACCACGGACCATGCCCTGTCCGACAAGATAGTTTTCAATTGTCTTTTTCTGGTCGGGGGACAACATCTGGGTGAGTTTGTACAATTGCACCTCCTGGGGGCCGTAACCACTTCCGAAAATCTTTTTCAAAAGTTTCTCTTCGCCGAAGCTGAGACCAGCCATTCCCAAAGCCTTGGCCGCAGTGGGGAGCAAAGGCCGGGCCAGACTGAGCGCTGTGGAAAAAAGGTTGCCGCCGCGCAGTGCGGTTTTGCTGATCTGCGTCTGGCTTATTTTCACATCGGCACCGCGTTTTTCACTGGTGGTCCTTTTCAATCGGTTGATTTGGGTGGCAGTCAGGAGGAGGTTGTCGCCATACCCAATTTGTTCGTGTTTGACGCGCAGAATCACAGCCGCATTCTCAGCGAAAGCTTTCCCGAGGCTTCTCTTTTGCCCTTCCGTCAGCGCAAGCTTAAACGGAAGATACGCCGTTGGCATCTTAAATTAAGAGAAAGAATTTTTCAAGCCACAACCAGCTCCTTTCCAATTTGTTTGATCACAAGTTCTTCCTCATTCAGGACAGCGGCGAAGATGGTGTAATTGTGGGTGTTGGCGGCTTCATTCAACCGGTAATGCAAAACCAACTTTTTCGGGTCGCCTGTCATGTTTTCTTTGACCGCCCTGAGGTCGAAGTAAATGACAGGGTAAAGCTTCAAGTAGTTGGCTGTATTCAGCTGGGTCCCCGTGTTGTAGTCATTTTTCCTGTACCTGTACTGGATAAGGTCGTGGCGGATGCGTGTTTTGTCATCACCTTCATAATCGGTTTCGGGGTAATAATCACCCCCATATTGAAGTCGGTTGGTGGACAATTTTGCCGAACTGTCCCCATCGAGATTGAAGGTGTCGGAGCTGTAGGGGTTGAATTGCAGAGCATTCTGTTTACGCGTCTGCTGGAAGAAAACGAAGACATGTTTGGGGTTTTTCACGCCGGGGGTTATTTGCCATTGCCCGTCAGCGTCTCCTCGGGAGGTGCCGGGGTGCAGCGTCTCTTTCAAGTAGGTCCACTTTGCGGGCTTCATGAACCTTTCATTGACAACCTTCTGCCCTTCTGGGGACAGTCGCAGTTTTGGAACCCACAATTCGAACTTTGGGACCACAATTCGTCGCCCGGTGCCGTCATTCTGAAAGATCATTTCATTGTCGTCCTGCAGCACGATCTCGAACTCAAGCTGCATCGGAGGCAAGATTTTATCCGCCAGCTCCTCGAAGAAGGAGTAGCGGTTGAGGGGGATGTCGTTGTCCAGATACCAAAATTCGTCCTTGGCTACAGTTCGCGCGAAATCGTTAGAATATTCCACCAGGTTTTTGACGAAAATCACCTTGTGGAGGTCAGTTGCTTCGTAAACAGGTCTCCCCGCCGACCGCACAGTCATGTTTTTTATCAGCGAAAAAGAACTGTTGACCGGGGCCGTTTGTGCGTTGTTTGCAATGTTCGCTCCGTCCGCGAGAGCTTCGAAGATGTATTCAACATGAAAATAGGCTTGTACCAATCGCGGAAAACGTCCCTATCCTTCACAGAGAACTTCAACCCAGTTTTGGTTTGGTGCTGGCCGTTTCCCGGCAGTGTAAGTGGGGTTTCCAGATTCACTTGCTCATAATCCACCTTTTCGACAAAGCGCGGCGACTGAAACATGCCGGTATATTCAAACAAAAAAGTTCAAAGTTGGTTTGCCAAAATTTGGCTCAGCTTCCACATCGCGTCCGACGGGGGCGGTGCTTGCTCCCTCGCCTTTGGAGTGGAGGCGCGCGCGGGGCGGTGCTTCTGCGGACGACCCCCCAGCCTTTGTGTTTGAGGCGATAGCGTCCGGCGCGCTTGTCGAAAAACTTTGTCCATTCGCTGGGGTAAACCATATATACCTTGGCAAGAATTTTTATTCTTCTTCAATCGTGAGACTCAAAGCCACACCAACCCCGTTGACGTCGATGGGATTGTTTCGCCCGTCTGTGACCCGTATCCGTATAGAAGAAATCCGCGTTCTGTTAACGGGATGTAACTCAAGCCGACGGGGTTCTTCTTCGAAGGGGTCACTGACCCGGAGACCTGTGGTGGACAAGCTGTACAAAACGTCGCTGGGCACGTCGTTCGTCTGCCGCGGCACCAAATCACAATGACGAAAAACCCAGTTGACGCCCCGGGTGATGTACGGAACCACATCTCCAACAAAATTGGTGCCGTCTTTCAGGATCTTTTTCTTGTAGCCAAGCAAACTGGCAAACTCGCCGACAGAGAGGTCTATTTCGTAATTCTTTGCCACCAAAAACACGACCCGGTAAATGATATAGTCGAAATACAACTGGAAGATGGGCTTTTTGTCTTTGCCTGCGGCCGCTGGATTAACGAACCCTGTGTGAGCCTGCAAGTAACGGTTGATGGTCATACATCCCGTCAGGAAAAGTTGAAGTTTGCCAATCCCCAGTTTTTTTCCTCCACTTCAGTTGGTTGTTCCCAAAAGCTTCTGCAATGTTGTACCACGAGTGGCTCATGGTGATCAGCTTGTTCAACGCTGCTTTGTAATTTTTCCCCGGTGCCAACTCAATCGCTGGTTCGAATAAAATTGTGAAATCCTCGGGTTTTTGAACACCCTCATTGTTCTGCAGCTTCGCAAGGCGCGAGTCGAGCAACAGGTTGAAACTCATGGCGCAATATAATCATCTTCTGGCTGTTCCCATGTTGGGTGCGGAGGTGGAGGTGGGCCGGCTGCCTCCTCCTCTTCTTCAAGAGGCTGTGGGAGGGGAAACTCTTCTTCTTCTTCCTCGATTGGTGATGGAGGAGGGGTTGGAGCCTCCGGCCTGAAATCCTTCCAACCAAAAGGGTTGACTCGGTCGAGCTCGTCCATATTGTAGTCGGGGCCTTCCGCCTCCGGTGCGGGGGGCTCCAACTTCTGTCCATCCTGGCCGTGATCGGTTTGAAAAGCTTTTCAGCCTCGACCTGGCCAAACTGGCAATTTTGTGTGTTTTGTATTTCCGGCGGATTTCATCCTCCTGTCTAGCGACCTCTGCCTCCGCCTTTGCCCTCTGTTGCCACTTCTTCACAGCCATTATATAGGAAATGAAAATTCCGAACAACGATCCTGACTTTTCCACCACAAACAAACTTCCGGCGGGGACATCCGGCCTTGCCCGACGACGTTTTTCGGATGTTGATCTGCGGGACCAGCAATTCGGGCAAGACGAATATCCTGCTCCCCATGCTCTGCGAGCTGTTGGAGTTCGACAATTTCTTTTTGTTTTCCAAGAATCGTCACCAAAACAAGTACCAGGCGCTTTTGCGGGACTTTGCTGAAAACATCGACCCCAAGGTGGGGTACGAGGTTATTGGGGCGCCAGGCGACGAAATAATTCCGCTGGAAGAACTCGCACCCGACAACCAAAAGATTGTTGTGTTCGACGACTTGGCTTGTGAAAAGAACCAGAACGACAATTACCTATTTTATCAACGGCCGGCACAGGAACTGCAGCGTCATTTACTTGACCCAAACCTACTACAAGGTCCCAAAAAACATCCGGGACAACTGCAGCTATTTCTGCCTTTTCAGCTTCCTCCCCAGGGAGAACTAACGCATCGCCGACGAGCTGGGGGTCGACCCTGGCCTGTTGAACCGCGCCACCGACAAGAAGTTTTCCTTCTTTTACTACGACAAACCGCGAAAGTTAATGAGGAGGAATTTCGACGAACCGATTTAAGTTTATTCTTGGAGGTATTTCGCCATCGCCGCGTTTAATTCATCCAGTTTGGCGAGGATTTTTGAAAGCCACGCCCGAAAGATTTCAGTGTCCACCTAGGGTTAGTGTTCCAGATGAGCTGTCAAGTCCCTAAACAAATATCGTAAATCGTTTGAGGAAAAAGAAGATATTTGGTCTTCATTCCACCTTTCAATACCACGGTCGACAATTTTTTCAATTTTTTCACATTTCTCTCCCACCATTTGGAAACACCAAAAGGTGTTGCCCCATTTTTTACTCACCCTGATGTACAGCTCTTCCAGCTGAGCGGTCTTTGTTTCCATCTCGCGCAGGTACTGACGTTCCATGTACCAACCCCACCCCTGGGGGAGTTTTTCTAAACTGGTGTAACTGCAACTATTTTTGCCCTTTTCAACTTTCGAAGATATATGGGGGCGTTTAACGATCCAGAAAGCGGAGCACCAAAACGCACAGCTCCCGGTACTCAAGGAACTGCTAGACCGCCGGACCCACAAGGCCTGCACGGGCGAATGGGCGATCCTGGCCCGCAGGGGCCCGTAGGTCCACAGGGGCCCATTGGCCCACACGGTCCTCAGGGGCCTCAAGGCCCGCAAGGCCTTCACAGGAAAGAAGGCCCACACGGCCCAACAGGCGCGCGAGGACCAACAGGCCCGCAAGGCCCGAAAGGCGACCGCGGGGACGCCGGACCGCGAGGGGTGCAAGGTCCCAAAGGCGACAAAGGCGATGCCGGCCCCCGCGGGGTGGAAGATCCGCGTGGTGTTCAAGGGCTCAGAGGACCGCAAGGAGCACAATGTCCGCAAGGATCGCAAGGTCCGATAAGCTTGGGCGACTTCAAAAGAGACGGCAGCATCGCTATGACGGGCAACCTCAACATGGGGCGAAACCAAAGAACGACCTCGACGCCACGAACAAAAGCTATGTCGACTCTGAAATCGCGCTTTGTTTAAAACGGGATGCAACCGACCCGGAGATGGGCGATCTGAATATGGCTGGGTGGACCATTGAAGATTTATAAGACGTCGATTCCAGCACCCCCGCTGAAAACGCCGTCAACAAAAAATATGTGGATGCGGGGTTGCAAACCAAACTCGACGCGATCGCGCAAAAAGACTTACACATGAACAATCACGCCATTGTGAATCTTGCCCCACCCTCCTCCGCGACTGACGCGGTGACCAAAAGATACGCTGATGAGTAATTTGTAAAAAGAGATGACTCGAGTGCGATGTAGGGGAATCTTTCGATGGCCAATCACAAAATCGAAAATGTTGGGACACCAGCGGCCGACAAAGACGTTGCAAATAAAATTTATGTCGACCAAGCTCCTTTTCTTCCACTTGCTGGCGGGCAAATGGCAGGAGCAATTGACATGCACGACATGAACTTGTGAATGTGAAAGACCCCGTGAACACTGGCGATGGTGTCAACAAAAAATATGTCGATGCGGCTCATTTGTCTTCCTCTGGTCACCAATCAAATCCCTTCCAGTATCTGATGGACGACATCGACGAATCTTTGAGTGAAAACAACATTTCAATTCTCAACATCGGACCCTTTTCCAAATCCCCCCCATCCAGTCAACAAAAAAACATACCTTTTCACATTGATAAAAGATACGGATGGTAGCAACCAATACCGCTCACGTATTGGGTTCGATCTCTTTTCCTGCCTGTTGGGTACTGCACATTTGTTGCCGAATTCTTCCCTCCAGAGATGGGAGATGTCAGTGTAACCGCAAGCGCAACCACTTTGTCGATTAGAGATCAGACTTAAAAAACCTTCCCAGCCACTGGAACGGTGGCTGGTTATGTCAAAACCTTGGTGCGATTTCACCGCTGGCGAAGCTCGCCCCCCATTTACATATTCCTCGATTTGCATGGAGAAACAACAAAGACACCATCGGGCAGAATGGTGGTGTATGGTGTGGAAGGTTTTGTTTCAAGTGTGCCATCGAGTGTATTTGATCATGTCTACGATGTGAATATGAACACCTTCCTGCTCAAAGAGCCGAAGTTGGGCGGAAATTTGAATTTGAATAATTACGGGGTTTACAATAACGATGGGGCTTAATACAATTACTCGAATGGGGCTGTCCGATTTGCAAAACCTGCGATTTTACCTGGATTGGCTTACAAGATAGCAAGCGACCTTCTAACCGGCACTTCAGCAACAGAAGATGTTTTTCCCATGCCAGCGTTTTGGGCTCTGTACACCCCCTTCTTCAGAGAGTTTATTCGCTGTGATGTGCACTTTTATGACCGCTCTTCCATGCCTGGAAATGGAGCTTTGCGTATTTACGTCACCACTGGAGGGCGTGAAAGGAGGATTGCATCCCACAATATAAACCAAGGGGCGACTTGGTGGGTAACTTTGGGGAACCTTAGGACGCACTTGTATTTTCCAGGAGCCACCGCGTTGACGTTCAAAATTACTGGCCTTGACCAGCACACCAAAGTGACGCTCGCCGCCGAGTTCCTTGCGTAAAATTTCACCCTTTAATATAACCATGTGGTTGCTCAGGAGGAAACCACGGCCTCCCCCTCTCAATATCTTTAACTTCAACCACATCGACCCGTCCCTCCCGAAGGAAACCATCGAGATGTTAAAGCGTCTTTTCGCTTTTTACCAAAAGAAACATTGGGGCTACGAAAAGTTTTTCCGAATGTTTCAGCGCAGAAACTTGCTTTGCAACGTGGTTGCTGGAAAAGCTGTTTTGACTGGAGCTGTCGCGGGAGGGGTTACTCTCCAGCCTGCTGTCATTGCCGATCTGACCGCGTTCGGCGCTGTGGTCAACATTATTGCAACAGCGAAGAAGTACGACAGAAAGGCTGAGAAGGCCAACTTCGCCCGAGTGGAGTACAAAAAAATATTGGACGACATTCGGTTCTATCTCAGAGGAGAACCTTTCGATGCAAAGGCGTTTCTCGACAAGCTGAAAATGATCGACGATTTTGTTTCAGACCACTGCATGGAAATACCTTTGAAACTGCAAGAAAAGTATGCCAAACTCTTTGTCGCAGAGTGAAACAGGCCATTTGAACAAACGCACCGCAAAAATATGGCAATGGTGTTCCTTGCGTTTTGCGAAATTGCAATTCCTTTTCTTTGTGGAATGGCAATAACCTTATTGTTGGAAAACAAAACCAGAGTAAAAAATGGTATGTACTTCGTAAACTGCGATAATTGTGGCGCATACTTCGCGGAATGCATGAATTGCCATAAAAATAGTGGTATTTTGTTATTTAAAGCAGAAAATGAAGCATTCTTCCACCATTCATCAAACCTTTCTGCCGCCCGGCGCCGTGTTGCCGGGCTAATTTTTTCGATGGCACGAGACAGCTTCTCGAGGATTTCTTTTCTGGTCGGCCAAACACTTTCTGGAACCTCTTTAAAAAAACTCAAACAAAAGCAAAGATAGTTTCAGTTGGGGGCAACAGACTTTCTGAAGTCGTGAATGAGGTTTCCCAAAAATTTCCACCGCGAGAGGTCGACATGTTCTCGCCCGGTATTAACGGCGTTGAATAGGTCGTGTTTCTGAATACCTTTGCGGAGATTGGTCTACGACACGGGGTCGGCCACCCATCCCACCTCCTGCCTGGTTTGGTTTGGGGTGGCGAGTTCTTCGACTTTTCCACACTTGCGGCACACAAGATCAAAAGAAGCAATGTCCTTTTCCATTTTTTCGCTTATGTCCGCACATGTTGGCCATAATCTTTCATCCTCGTCGTCGGTTGTCATTTCTGGAATCTCGGCCATCTTCCCCACTCTGGTATATATGTTCAAATGGAAAAGCGCCTTTCAAAAATTTACTATAGCCCACGGAGTTACTGGAAGGGGTTTGCCGCGGTGAAAAAGCTGGCCCAAGCCGCAAAGGTTTCGGAACCTGCCGCCAAACAATGGTTGCAAAAACAAGCGCTTTGGCAGGTTTTTCTTCCCGCACCGCGGTACATTCCTCGGCCGAAGTTTGACGTCCCAACACCCAACGCGGTGCACAAGCCGACCTGCTCTTAATGCCACACGACAAGGTAGGCCGCTGACTGTGGTCGACGTGGCCAGCCGCTTCAAGGCAGCAGAGCCTCTGACCTCAAAAAATTCTGACGAAGTGGCGCAAGCCTTCCAAAGGATTTACAAACGCAGGCCTCTCCGATGGCCAAAGCTGCTGCAAGTGGATCCGGGGCGAGAATTTATGGGTGCTGTTTCCAGAGTCATGGAGGAGCATCGAACAGGCATTCGCCGCGGGCATGTGGAAGTGCACCGCGACGAGGCGATTGTGGAACGTTTCAACCGTACTCTGGCTGTGCGTCTGTTCAGAAAACAGTACGCGGTCGAAATGCGGCTGCCGGAAGGGGAACGGGCTGTTGTGTGGGTGGTGAGGCTTCCCAGAGTTGTTGCTGCTCTGAACAACGAAACCACCCTTTTGACAGGATCGAAACCAGCAGATGCGATGCGAAAACGGTCTGTTTTTGCGCGGCCTGCAACTTTGTATTCCAGACTTGTTGGAATGGCCAAAAAAGTCCTCCCTGCAGGTGTGGAAGTGCGCTACTTGTTTCAACCTGGCGCGTTAGTGGGGGCACACGAAGAGCCACAGATCCTGTTTGGTCTCTGAAAGTGTTCGAGATTGGAAGGGCAATGGTAAAGCCCAACCAACCTGTGATGTATTGGCTGTCTGATGGGCCAAAACGCAGCTTCGTGCGAGAAGAGTTGATGGTTGTGCCGCCGAATACTGAGCTTCCTCCTGCCAAACCTGGCTAGTTGTGGTTTTCGATGGGTTCGGTATGTATCCCATCTGGCAATACCCATCTCTTGTTGTAGAAAGCACTCAGACCCAACTTTTGCTGCACATAAGTCACCATTTTTCCTTCTCTCATTCGGAAACCCTTGTTTGTTGCCATGTCTTTGAACCCCTCGAGAGCTTTCTTAAAACGTTCCCAGGTGATTTTGTTTTGCCTTTGGTTCATTCCTTTCGTGCTGAACTTGCTCTTACCCCCTGTGTCTGTGTCCACGAAGTAACACTTCGAGCAAAACGCAATCATTCTGTTTCCCTCACATTCCAACTTGAACAGCCCGGGGGTGCGGCTGCTCCACTTGTCCCATGCGAGCCACCGATTTTTTTGTTCCTCGAATTGGTCTTTCAGCTCTGGTTTCACAACATCTTCCAACCTTTCACCAGAGATCGCCATGTAGTTGCTGTCCGTGTCCATCTGAATTAACTGGAAGTCGCGGCGGTTCACGAACTTGTCCAGAAAGTCGTAGTAAGACTCAAGCATTCAAAGTTTGGCAGCTGGTACACCGCGATTCCAACTTGGAACGGCCTCCCGATTTCGATCTTGTGCTTCCGGCTTTCCAACTGGTACGCGTCGCCGATTTCCTCGAGATCTGAGAAGAAAGAACTTCGCAACGCCCTGTCGACAACCTTTTCGTCCTTCGTGAAAACGGTGTTTGTTTGGCGCTCCACCGCCTCAATCATTTTCCCGTACGCGCTGTTGCCCAAAAGTTTGAAAACATCCGCCAACAGCGCTTTGCTTTTGTCTGCGTCCCCTGTTCGGCGGGCGTCAGTTACTTGCTCCACAAACCAGGCGAAAATATTTTTTGGTTTGGAATTGATTGTTCTGTAGACCGCGTTGATTTACATTCCGTGGTCAATGAACCAACGGAGGAGTGGCGCGTAAACCAGTGTTTTTTCGGCTGACAGGACCCCAGCAGCTTCCGTCCATTGCCGCGGTTTCTGCCTGTGCGCCGCAGATAATCCATCATGTGATCTGGCACGGCCGTTTCTGGCACCTGCTTGTTAACGAAAATGGGGCACCTCTCCTCAAACATTGGAAACAACGCTTCTGGCACTTTCAGATCAATTTCCGCAAAACCAAACCATTTGCCTTTCTTCAGGTTTCGAATCAGGTTGGGAATTGCGCTGACCTTTTGTGCTTCGGGAACGTGGGTGATGGTTTCTTTCCCACAAGGCATGTTATTAAACATCGTTGACGGGTACAGCCCGTTGGCGTCGTAACCCAAGATTTTCTTGCAAAATTTTGGGTTGTCAACTTTGTGGGACCTTATTTTCGTTACGCCGGCTTCGTGATAGCGGGTGAACACAAGGCTTGGTCCACCGACCACGGCGTTTTTCAGCATATCATAAGCCTCTTTGCAGGGGCTCCACAAATCTGCCCCGCGCTCAATCGCGCCCCGCAGCAAATAGTGTTGGCTGACTCCTGGGATGCTAACCGCGTCTTTCAAAATGTCGATTCCTTTTGCGGTGTAAAAAGCCCGCATTTTTTCCAACGCTTCAAGCCCGGCCCAACGTCAAGATTATTGTAATAGCGCAACCAGTCCGCAAATGTTTTCATTCCTTTTTCCTCAACACACGAACACAGTCTTTCCATTCATCGGGTGTCAAAACCCATTCCCCTTTCAACGATGAATACCAATCGGGGTGGTCTGGCAGACCGGGAAAGTCGAGTTTGTCCGGGCTGTCAAACCACTCATAGGGGAACCACGACTTGGTGTTTTCACAACCATATGCTTTCACCCATTTGTCATAACTTGTTCCTGGAGCCAAATAGTTGATTATGTCGAGGAAACGAAATCCGGGTGGAAGGATGTACATAATTTTGTTTGCGTCTTTGGCAACTTTCATGTGCTTTGATCTGTCAGCAAAGAAGCCCGCCAGATGCTCTTTTATGAGATTTAAATCGTAGCGACCAGAGTTGAACCCAAGCACGGGGACATCGTCGCACCAACCCACTACCAATGCTTGTTGTTTCTTTGGAAGCAGGTGGAAAGTTTCTGGAAAGAATACCTTTCTGACCTCATCCCGGATTCGTTTCCCTCGCCTCGCAACCTCTTCCACAAACTTGCGAATAAGTTCCTTTGGGTCTCTGTCGCAGATGTGTGTTGGCTCACGATCAAGTGTGTCCCCGATTGAAAAGCAAATTGGTTTGTGCACGTTTTGAATGTGGAGTGTGGGTGTTGGATCCTTCATCGCTGCTTTGTCTCCGTAGGCCTCGAAGTCGAAAAGGATTGCGTGGGGATAAGTTCTCGTCCAAATTGGGGGAAGAGGTTCGTGTGTTTTGGGAACTTGACACGCCCAGACTTCAACTACTGTGAATCCTGCTTCTCTCAGTTGTTGTGTGCATTTGATTGTGGCTTGGTACAGCTCTTCATAAGACTTGCCCCTGTTTGTAATTCTCGTGTTTCGGTCGGGACGGCAGCGCGGACAGCCGTGCCAGCGGCATCCGTGGTACTCTACTGAATGACCCAAGAGGTGAATTTCCCCCCCGTGCCCACATTGTGCGTGGTGAATGTGAATGCCTCTTTGGCGAGCTTGTCTTTGCACCCAACGGATCGATTCGGGTGAAGAGTTTGATTGAGGAAGAAAGCCTTCTCAAACGCGGTTTGTGGTTTCTCGATTTTTTTGTTCGGGCAAAGCACCACAGTTTCGCCGCGAGAACATGTTGCGATGTGTCGTTGCAAATGACATGCGTTTGTCAATCTTGCTTGGCAATGGGGGCAAATGTAGCTTTGCCCCAATGTTTCAATTTTTCACAACAAACGCGTGCCCTTCAAATACACCAATTGTGAGAATGTTTTTGAGTGTTGGATTGGGGTTTCGAAGAAGGCGCCAATTTATTTCCTCACCTTGCCTTTCGGGCTCATAAACACGAATTCCCAACCAATCTGAAACGGGTTTTCCGTGATTAAAACGGTTTTCGACTCGAGCTCGTCAAGCGAAGTTTTCACACAGTCTTGTGGTGGGTTTTCAAGTTGAAGAAAGCTCTGCGCCAACTCGCGGGCCTTTCGAGTCGTTCTGTCATATCTTGCTCCTTGGTGCACAGCGAGACATCTCCATAAACAAAGTTTGTCTTGATATGTATCCAAACACACCACTGGGAAGTAGCGACCGCGTGCCAGGGCGCGCAACCATTCTGGTAAAGGCCCTGTTCCCAGCAAGGGTTGCCTGGTAAACACGAGTTTTACCCAAACGTCCGAAAAGCCATCAAACACCCAACGTGTGCTTGGTGTTCCGATGGCCCCTCCTTCTTGTCCCAATCGACGCGCCTCCTTTTCTTGCAGCCAGTCTTCGGCAACAGAACGATGGTTGATCCAGCGGGAGTTCTCGCGACGATTGTTATAATATAACATCAAAGAGCCGTCTTCAATATTTCTCAACCAGTAAGAATAAGAATAACGAATGTAAAAGGAGGTGCGGGCTTCTTCGTTGATTTTTTTCATAAATGTTTGTGTTTTGTCTTCATCAAGGTTATTGCTGATTCTCCATTCAATAAATCGGCGACCACTTCTGGTTTCTACCCCCTCACGCTCGGTGTCGCCAAACAATGTAGCGAGCGTTGTTTGATAGTTTGTCCGGGGGTCTGTTTCAACGGGCGGGAAAAGGGGGTCAAACTCCCTCAAAATATCGTCTCGTGTTGGCGCTGCCATAGCAGTATATTTAGGAGGCAAATTGTTTCGAGGTGCCGGAACAGGCGGCCGCTTTCTGCGCGGTGCGGGAACAGGACGATTGTCTTCCATCGCTCTTGCACCACACACCCCTTTCTTCAATTGGCGACCCCACTCTTGGTTACTTCGGATTCTGTCTTATTTCCCTGTTTTATTTTGGTCACGCCTCTCTTTACTCCTGGGGGTTTAACACACCCCCCGCTGCTCTTGTGTTGCCCTCGTCGCTCTGCTCCTCGGGTGTGGAGTAGTAGTAGGTGGGTCGATTCAATACAACCGGAACACAACACAGCCCGACGAGCGAAGCGAGGAGGGTGTGTTGTGAATAGACGAATAGATGGGTTACCATATTTTCTTACCAATGGTGCTCCGCTTCGCTACAAAGATTTCATGGTTGGTCTTTCGATGGTTATTTATTGGGAAATCATTGGTCAAACATTCGTAATCAACATGGTTGGCCAACCTTGGTATTTGGATTACATTTTCCATATCGGTTTTCTTTTCTTTTCTTTTTTTTTTTTTGGATAACCAACATTTGGTGTTAACCAAAATGGTGTTCGTACTGTGACATTACCAAATATTGGGTTTTCATTGTACTTTCACTGGCATTCTAAATACAAAATACCAATATTGATGTAATAGTACATGCAAATACAGTTTACCAAATAAAGCTTTCACTGTAGCTTTTTATATTTGTATTTAATGTGGAACATTAATGCAATTA
>JAEMWC010000333.1:317500-327500 GCA_016490735.1 Pachyseris speciosa | reverse complement strand
AAAATTGGCTCAGATATCTTTTTTCATCATATTTGATCAAAATTTGGTTGAGTGTATGAAGTCATCACTGGCTAATTTGCATATTTTAAAAACTTGAATATCTCTGGAATGAAAAGAGATATTTGAAAACAGTAAACAGTATTTTTCTTCTCATACATACTACTTGTTTATGTTTTAAAATGGCTTAGATAGGAAACATGCCATTTTCGTCATAGTACCACTTTAAAGCACGTCCTATCCATCTCTAGTGCAAGAGATCTCTGCAGCTGTTAAAAAAGATGAATTGTTGATGAATGCAATAACATCAAAATTTAGCACAGCATAATTATGAGTAATAAGTTCATCAATTTATCATCCCTGACATCAAAACTGCTCTTTGGAAAACTTGATTTGCTTGTTACTTGCAAGATGCAGGGGGGGGGTACTCCGTTATATTGGCTATATAGGTATTTGCGGCTCCAAAGGGTATGGTTTTTTAACCGTTTTGGTCTGTAATAGGGTAGGGTGACCATTTTGGTCTGAAATGGGGTATGGTTTGTGCACTCTAGTCTTGAATTGGGTATGTTTTTAAAAAAGAAGCTATTTTTTCATCTTTAGGCCATAAGACCATCAACAAAAGCCCTTCTTTTTTGTCTTTTAATTATGCTTACGCCAACCGTGTATGTGAAACAGGTCTGAGATAGGGTATCAAATTTTGGTCGGGTCCGAATTAGCGTAGATTTTGGTCTGAAACAGGATAAATGTTTCAGGAAGCGGGCCGCACACCCCCACCAAGTTTTTCTGCAAGTACCCCCCCCCCCCCCCCTGGGGGCAAGTGTGTTTTGGGCTACTGTGTGTTATGCTACTACCCCAATGTAAGATAAGATAAGATAACTTTGTTTATACACGGTATTTCCATCAGCTTAATTAATTATTATCAATTAAGAATTCACACTATCGCGAAAAACAAAACTAGATCTTAAATATTCAGGCGTCATGTCATGTAAGATTTTGTACAACATAATAGATTTCTTTTCTAATCTTTGATGCCAGAGTTCTCGCCACCGTAGTGACCGGAACAATTCATTCAAATGACTGTCATAAGAAGCGTTCATCAAAATGCGAGCTGCCCGCATTAAGGATTTAAACTGTATGCAAGTCGTGTAAACGTCTACCCCTATGCTAGGCTATATATTATTATGTTTAAAAAGAACATTCTACAGTCGCTAGCCATCACCTTCAGAGAAGGCAGTACATCAGTATTCTAGGGTGGACAAGGTAACCCATGCCAGAGGCTTATACTATTTTGCTGCCACAAATGAAATATACTTGAGTCAATTAAACTTCAACCTTTCACAAAGTAGCCTCCTTCGCAGCCGTTGTTTGTATCGGTCCTATAGAGGGTTTTCACCTGACGTCATAAGAAACTTAGATTCAAACGTAAACAGACTTTTTCATTTTTATCTTCATCACGTAAAAGACATTTCAGAAATGTCTCTGCTTGCATGTTTTCAGCTCGGTAGCTTGCTTTGTTTTGAAAATAGAGCAGTATGAATTTCGGAGTTTTTCACAGTGCGTGACATAAATATGTCTGCTCACAAGCATGTCACTTAAATGAAAACATCGATTCACCGTGTGTTTTTGAGGTTTGAAAAGCCAACATGGTAAGAGAAGCATCTATGTGAATGTTTGAAAGCTCAACAGAGAGAACAAAGCCTTTGAGATAGCTAAAGTAAGAAACATATGTTTTAACTCGTTTCCGGCGGCCATGTTGGCGTCCCTCAAAGGGACGCCAAGATGGTGTTTCCATACAAAACACCATAATTTTGAGTGGTACATTTTGCCGAATAACTCGAGTACGGGATATCGCACGGTCCTGAGACTCTGGCATGTTGTTTATTTATTACTCTTCTATAATATCACAATTTCTTGACTTTATCTCTTGAATGGTTGATGAGTTACTTTTTTTATCTGCGTGACCGAAAACGCTCTATTCTCCCTTCCCACCAACCAACGTCTGCTGAACCGAGCCGAACATTCCATTCCGATTGTGTCTGAGTATCCAATCAGGAGGGAGAATAGAACGGACACAAACAACGGTCACGAAGAGGCCACGGGAACTTAGCCACCGAAATTTAAAAGCCGCTATGTGATTGGTCAGTTCCTGGAATGGAATGTCCGGCTCGGTTTACCAGACGTTGATGGAGAGGGAAAATTGTGATAACGCAAGGGGTGACAGGCCGCACAATCCCTACCGGCGTGAACTATATTTTGTAACCTTTTATATTTTTGCTCTAACGAGTAGATCCTTCAAGGATTTCCCTTTCTTATATGAAAGGATAGGTGGTTGTTTGAATATCTGGCGAAGTAGCGGTTGATTTTGTATGATGTGCCATTTTTTGAGTAAAGCTTCTTTTAAATTGGATATTGATGGTTGATATTGTGTTACAAAAGGCAAGATTTCTTTCTTTTCTTTGTTGTTCTGTTTAAGCGCTGTAGCTCTTCCTGTGAATTTTATTCCTGATAGGATTTTTTCTATTAGATTGCGTGGGTAACCTCTGTCCACCAAGTGTTTCTTGAAGTTTGAAATGTTCTTTTCAAAAGTAGCTTTTGAGGAGTTTGTTCTAAGGATTCTCAAGCATTCGCCCTTCACGAATCCATTTTTGACACTTGGTGGGTGGCAAGAGGTGAAATGTGTGTACTGGAAGGTTTCCGTTGGCTTAAAATGTGTTCTTATATCAAGGGTCGATTGTTCCTTGAATCTGTTGCCTTTGTATATAACTGTGTCTAGGAACACAGTCTCAGTGTCAGAGATATCGGCCGTGAATTTGATAGTTGGGTGATGTGAATTTGCTTGTTCGATGAAAGTTTCAATGTCGGGTTTACTTATGTCCCACAATTAAAAGATATCGTCAATATAGCGTTTCCAAACTGTAGGTTTAAAAACGGTTTTGCTTAGGATTTCGGTTTCAATCGTTGCCATAAATACATTGGCAAAGGAAACAGCCATTTTCGTTCCCATAGTTGTCCCATGAATTTGAAGATATTGCTTCCCATTGAATTGGAAAGAATTTTCTTTTAGAATTAGCCTAAGCATTTCCCGTAGGTAGTGTGTCGGAATGGGAGGGCTGTCTTTGTAAAAGTTATCATATGCTTTGCATACTGTGTCAATGCCCTCGTTTTGTGGTATATTTGTGTATAGACTTGTGACGTCCATCGATACAAGGAATGTGCGGTTTTTAACCTTTGTGCTTTCGATAAAGTTTATAAAGTCAGTTGTGTCTTTAAGGTATGACTTTTGTGACTTTGATATTGGTTGAAGCAGTGTGTCAACAAAAGATGAAATTCTTTCTGTTGGCCCATCACAGCCGGAGATGATTGGTCTCCCTGTAAGAGTTGGTTTGTGAATTTTTGTAAGAGTGTAGAACTCTGGTATTCTTGGTGGGCAAGGTGTTTGTGAAAGCCATTTTTTAGTCATGTCGTCGATGTGTTTTTCACGGTGTAGATTTGTAATTAGGCGCGAGACCTTGCTTTGCGTTTCTTTCACCATGGGCTCAGTGAGAGGTCTGTAGTTATTTTCGTCGTTGATTTGAGTTTGACCCTCTCTTATCTTGTCAGTCTTATTCATGACAACAGTAGTGCTTCCCTTGTCCGCCTTTTTTTAGATTGATGTGATGGTTTTGTTTTAATTCATTAATGCTTTCCTTTCAGTGCGTGACAAGTGTTGTTTAGGCTTTGTAATGTGTATTTCAGCAAGTTGCAATTTAACCTCTTCCAAGTAGCTCTCGAGGGCGACTGATGGTTGAACTGGAGGTTTCCAGTCAGATTTAACGTAGAAAGGGTAGACTTCCCTATTTTGTCCATGGAACATATAGTTAAGGCGCATTCGCCTTGCAAAGTTTTCAAAATCCTGCAATAGTTGCCGTCGGATTTTATGTTTGTTCGGTGTGTTCATAGGAATGAATTTTAAACCCCGGGAGATTAATTTGATTTGCGCGTCAGTTAGTTTTTCGTTTGAGAGATTTTTAATATATTTTTCCCCTGTAGCTTTTTTGTAACTGACTTTTTTAGTGGAAGGTTGTTTTCTTCTTTCTCTGCGTTTGGCAGTGTTTCTTTTTGTTTTTGTAAAGGAAGTTTTCCCTTTATTTTTGTTTGACCCACCCGTGGTGTTGTTAACACGTCTAACAGACACACGCGAGTACTTTTCACATGTTTTATTCTCTGTGGAATCATTTAGTTGTGACATAAGTTTGTTGACATTTTCGTATTGCTTCTGTAGCTCAGCAGCGAGAGCTCTAAGTTCTGTAAGGTTCTCTGTAGACTTTGATACATTATCACTGGTTTTACTGGCCTTACGGTGACCCGTAGATTTTTCTTTGTCAAGCTTACTCTTTTGTCTTTCAAGACGGCGGTAATAAAAGTCTGTTAGGCCTTTCACAAAGCGGCGTTCAGCTTTCTGTTTAACTGACTTAATGTTCTTCTTAAATTGTTCGTCTGCGGGTATGTTGGCCCGTGCAGAGTATTTTAGTGGTTTCGGACATGTGTTGTTCTTTAGATGTTCGTTCAGTTTTTTAATTGATCCTTCCGTCTTCTTTATTTTGGCTTCTGTGGTGCTGGGCGCGTCTTCGCTTGCTTTCCTCTTTACAGCCTTTCTCTTCTCCGTTTTCTTTTCGGTTTGTGGAGGTTGCTGGTAGCTGGTAAGCTCGTACTCATTTTCCTCGTTCCCACTATCAGTGTCTCCGTGCGCTTGAAAATCCAAGTCGCCGTATTCTGTGTTCAGCATACTGGGAGAGGTGGCTTCGAAGTCATCCTCCATATTTTTACGGAATGTGTTTTTTAAGCAAGACCGCGGTTTTGAATCTTACGATTCTCGTCAGTTGCTATGTGGTCGGACTGTTGAGTAGAACTCTGAACCATTCCGTAGTGTAAGGTTTGTTAGAGGGTTTTTATATCCACTTTGGTTCGTTAGGTGGATCGAAAATGGTGCGGTCTGATTGGTCCTTGCTAGCCAATCAGATTGCTGTAGGTTCGATCCGTTTGGTTCTGATGCTTATGTTGTGTTTCTTCAAAAGGTTTAACTGGAAATCTAGGGGTGTTGTCTTGCCTTTTTGCAAAATGTAAAAATATGTGCTGAAAGTATTCAACATGTGTTTACCTTCCTCCGACTGTCGAGGAAGAATGTAGTGTAGGTAGCTTTTAATTTAAGGATGTGGGTGATTTGGGGTGAAGAGCTGTTTCGGCGCGAATGTGCAGGCAGGCGTATGGTCCGCCAGGGACCAGGCCCTTGGTTCGCCACAGACACCACATCAAACAAAATGAGCACAAAAAGAATAACCAAAGCGCAGAACCGACTGACATGGGCAAGGTTCAAAGCTGCGTTGCACGGGGCAAACGACAAAGCAGCGAACAGAGGGTTCAGAATGAAGAATGGGAGGATGATGACGTATGAGCAGCACAAGTTGGAATTGAGCGCCTACTACGACAAGCGGTGGGTGCTGCCGGATGGGATTCACACAGAACCCATTGAATATCACATCTAGCCAGGTCTGGCAGGAGGAAGCTCGGTATTCGGTGGGACAACCATCAACTCTTCGCGCACGAAGCTTCGTTTTGGTCCGTTGGAAAGCCAATACATCACCGGTTGATTTGGTTTGGTCAAGGCCCTTCCCACCGCGAAAGTTTGCAGAGACCAAACAGGGTCTGTGGCTCTTCGTGTGCCACCTTCCAACTCACCAGGTTTAAACAGATAGCGTACTTCCACGCCAAGGGGAAGCTTTTTTTCAGCCGCGCCAACAGGTCTGGAATACGGAGTTGCGGGCTGTGCAAAAACAGATTGTTCTCAGATCGCATCTGTGGGTTTCAATCCCGTCAACCGGGTGGTTTGGTTGGAAGCCTTGCCACCTACACAACAGACCGTTCACCCTCTGGCAGCCGCATTTCGACAGTATATTGGTGTCTGAACAGACGCTCAGCAAGAATGCGGTTGAAGCGTTCCACAATCGCCTGGTCGCGATGCACTTCCACATGCCCACGGCGAATGCTTGTTTCACGCTTCTCCATGACTCTGGAGACAGCACCCATGAACTCTCGCCCCGGGTCCACCAGCAGCAGCTTTGGCCACTTGAGAGGCCCTCGCTTGTAAATTTTTTCAAATGCCCTGGCCACCTCGTCAGAATTTTTCGAGGTCAGAGGCTCAGCTGCCTTGAAGCGGCTGGCCACGTCGACCGCAGTCAACGCGTATTTGAAAGTTTTGCGGCCCACCTTGTCGTGCTGGTGCACTGCGTTGGGTATTGGTACGTCAAACTTCGGTCGAGGAATTCGCCGCGGCGCGGGAATAAAGACTTGCCAAAGCGCCTGCCTTTGCGGTTTGGGCCAGTTTTTTCACCGCGGTGAACCCTTTCCAATAACCTTGCGGGCTATAGTAAATTTTTGCAAGGCGCTTTTCCATTAAACATAAAAACAGTGGGGAAGATGGCGTGTTGTGGCGAAGGAATGATTGAGGAATATGTTGGTTTCGGGTTGATGTGTCGGCGCTGTGGAAAACCCGAGGAGCTCGATATTCCATCCGAAGAGGAGGAGGAAATGACAATTGCGGACATAAAAAATGTTGTGGCAAAAGAATGAAAAAGGATTTTGTTGCTTTCGAGCTTGTGTGTCTTCACTGTGGGAAAGTCGAAGTGCTCGCTACCCCAAACAAAACCAGGCAGGAGGTGGGGTGGGCAGCCAACCCCGTTTCATACATCAATCTCCGCAAAGTTCTCAAGAAACACAGAATATTCGACGTCGTCAACACCAGGCGAGAACTCGACGACCTTTCGCGGTGGAAGTTTTTGGGAAACCCCATCCACAATTTCAGAGAGTATCTTTTCCCCAGATCGGTGAACTACGTTTGCTTTCTGTTCGGTTACTTTCAAGCGGTTCCAGAGAGTGTTTGGCCGCGCAACTAACCGTCGAAAAAATGCACCCAGCAACGCGTCGCCGGGCGAAAGAAAGGTTCGACGGATGGTGGTGGGGCTTGAATAGCGTCTAGTACTCTGCGACGAAGTGTTTGGCGTACTTCGCTTGCAGTTTTTTGGGGATTTCCATGCAGTGGTCGGAAACGAAGTCATCGATCATTTTCAGCTTGTCGAGAAACTCCTTTGCATCGAAAGGTTCTCCTCGGAGATGGAACCGGATGGCATCCAATATTTTTTTGTGCTCCACTCGAGCGAAACTGGCCTTTTCGGCATTTCTGTCGTACTTCTTTGCCGTCGCGACAATTTTGACAACAGCGCTGAACGCGTTCAGGCGGCAATGACAGCAGGTTGGAGAGTAACCCCTCCCGCGACAGCTCCAGTCAAAACAGCTTTTCCTGCAACCACATTGCAAAGCAAGTTCCTACGCTGAAACATTCGAAAAAGCTTTTCGTAGCCCCAATGTTTCTTGTGGTAAAAAGCGAAGAGACGCTTCAACATATCAACGGTGTCCTTCGGAAGGGACGAATCGATGTGGTTGAAGTAAAAAATGTTGAGAGGGGGAGGGCGCGGCTTTCTGTTTGGCAACCGCATTGTATACATTTCAGAAAAAATTTCAGGCGACAATGGTGTTGTGGGGTTTTTAACAGGATTTATTTATGAGCGGAAAGTTACTAGCAGTTTTACCCTGATGTTTCTGTTCAGGTTTTGTAAATAAAAAGCAATATATCTGCAGTCATCTTCAATCATCATATTGACATCTTTTTTTTTTTTGACACATTTCCTTTCGGAAACATGAACCATCTGTTTTTGGGGGAAACAAAATCACCCACGTGGCAAGTAATCTTCAAATTTATGTTATGAGGCAATGCTCCGCTATAAGAAGTCAAGGTCACACTCAATATTCTTTGAAATGCGGTGTAAGGTTGCCAAAATCTTGAAATCCTGACGAATTTCCACGGGTTCAGGTTATTTGCTCCACCAGTGCCTTCACCCGTAACGAAATCACTTTCCTACACAATTGTCATTGTTTCGGGAAAATTAAACGGCCGGAGGAATCTTATTGTGTTTTGACGATATTCCATCAGTTGTGTGCTGCCACTCATTATTTTGCTCCCACCCAAATCAAGATCGCTTAGTAATCTGGTTCGCCCGCCATGAAAATCAATGACTTCATGAATTCCATACCCGTTTAAATCCAAATCATCATGCATTTTTGTTCTGCCATTATCATCAACTTCAAAACCACCCCCATTTTTTCCAACCACATTGTATCCGTTCGTATTTAAGTCTGTGTGTAAGACAAGTTGTTGGTTCGAACTGTCAAATAATATATCACTTCCATTTTTTACATGTTGCCCATTCAAATCAAGAAAATCACCAAGTTTTGGTTGATACATGGGAAATCCATTGAAATCCATTCCCGTCTGCATTTCAACACCAGAAGTTCCTGAACTTGGGGAAAATATTTTTTGTCCATCATTCACGATGTTGGAATAATTTAAATCCAAATCCCCACCCATTTTTGGTCTCAAGATGGTTTTTCCATTCAGGTCCAAATCAGTCTGCATCACCATTTTCCCATCTTGCGCAAAGAAAATTTGGTCAAACACTATGGAAGGCACTTTCGACACAGTCCCATTCAAACCTTAGAAAACCATACGCCCAGTGAGATTGGGAAATGCGGTTTCCCCATGCAGATCCAGATACAAATATTCTCGTTGGTCGGCATGTCGTTTTTGGAAGTGCAGCATCTTTTTGACATACCCAGCGATGGTAGCTGTCGCTTGGAACGTTTTCGTGGTTTGCGCACCAAACGACAGGGTGTCGGCAGTTGCATGAACGCTGACATTTCTCATTCCAGGCGGGAAAAACTCCACGACACACGTATAAAAACCGATTGCGAGCCTGAAAAGGTTGAAACTAATTCTTGAGCGATACTATTCAGTTCCATCTTTGTCATCAACGGGAGTGAAATTGTACGCCGATTGGTTTATTTGGTGAGGAGAGGCTGTAAATTTCGAAATACTATGCACCCGAATGTTATTTTCACTTGAGGATTCATTGATGTTTTCCATAAGATATTTGAAAGGGTTTTCTTGTGGGCCGGTGCCGGAGGCGTCCATGTGAGTTGCGTCGACATATTTCTTGGTTGCCCCTCTACTTGGAGCCACAGGGTCTTTCAAGTTTGCGAGCGTGTTGTTGTGCATGTCAATGTCCCCCGCCATTTGCCCGCCAGAAAGTTTGAGAAAAGGGGCTTGGTCGACATAAATTTTGTTTGCAACATCTTTGTCGGCTGCTGGTGCCCCAACATTTTCGATTTTGTGGTTGGCCATCGAAAGGTTCCATACATATGCATGCATGCATGCATGTAATTAGCGCCTGTCATGGCTGCTCCGAAAATACTCTCCGTCATTTTGCTCCTTTTGATCATTTCAAGGCTGCTACATCAACAAATTTACACCGGAAGCAACGACAAAACCATCAGTCGCCTTTCCCAAAGCTCATTTTCATCAGAGAGACTTTTGTGGGCCCTGTTTTACAAGATTCGAATTGGAAGTGCCTCGTCACGCCATCTTGGATGCACTCGCTTCCCTCAGCCGAAGCTGAAATTCACTAAACGTGGACTTACGTGTCTTAAAATCCCTGGAAAAGACCCAAACTTCGATCTTGTTGTCTTTATGGACGTGGAGAGGAATCCTGGCCCTCCTGAAGTTGAGAATTCACGATTTTCGCTAACCCTTCATTCGCAGCCTTTGTGTTCACCTACGTGTTTTTATTCACGTGAGACTCTCTTCTCACTACGGCGGTATACGACATCCAATCTGCCTCACGACTTGCCTCATACGTTAAAAGATCTGGACATTCTCCGATTTAGGGGAACTAGAGCCGGGAAGCAGTCGAAAAACCGAAAGAGACAAGTCTGCGCGAGTGCTATCATCAACTCGAACGAGCAGATCAATGTGCGGATCACAAGTCGAGATCTTCTCGCAACAACTTCGCAGTATCGTAGCAGGAATCAGTCCTTTATCAAGAGAGTTCCGTACGCAAATCTTACGAAGTCCCTT